>JADLZN010001550.1:48274-160555 GCA_018155175.1 Sinocyclocheilus anophthalmus | reverse complement strand
AAGGTGGGACAGTGGAGCAAAAAATATTTTTTATTTGTTGGTCAATGTACATCGAACAACAGTTTTGGTGTTTATTTTTTGTCTCACAATAAATAAAGAATGCATGAATGAATGAATAAAAATGGAAAATGTTAACTCATAATCTCACTTTGATTCAGCCGATCTGCTCATCAGTTTAGTATAAGCTTCAGGTTACATCGTGCTCATTTAGTAGCTGTCATCACAGGGCTTTAAAAACAGCCTGCATGCAGACTTATCACACATACTCGATTCACTTCCACTCAGCACTTCCATTTCAACCTGAATAACAGCAAGTTCCAGTTGTGATTGCCCTCCACGGCTCAGAGATGTATTGAGAGTACATCCTCACCCTTTCCACATCGCCTGCGACTTTTGCAAAAGTGATGACAGATTGAATCACATGACTGACTCCTAATTTGTAATCGACGTCAACTCTCTGAACTTGACGGCGCCGGCCCGGAGCTAGCAAAAGGAAGCATCTGCTTTTCATGTGGCGGCACTTAAATTCCAGAGTTGATTGAGGCCGGGCTATCTGCCGCTGCAGAAATCTGTCACCGAGCGAGAGAGAGCCCCTGCATACGCACCAGTTATGAAATACAACGGCAGTCTCCAGCATAAGGTGCCACGCGTCCAACATCTATCACGTTGGCATAAATGCTTACCGCATACAGTACACTCCACTGGTCATAGTAAATCTTCCTGAGTGCTATGAGCTTTGATTGGTTTAGACTTGGCTCGCACAATGTGTTTGAAATGGGGCAGTTGCTGGCACTGTCCTGGACTCAATTGAAAAAGCTTTAACCTCTCTCCGTTCTGCATTCCTGCTGAAGGCCCGTTCCCTACAAAACACTCTAAGAGGCTTTGGCCTGTGACGTACCGGGTATAATAAAGTGCAGTGTGGGGATTTTTCTTCTCCTTCTTTCATTTACTTTGCTGCTTGGACTCTGCACTCGACAAACGCTGAGAGATATCGTTCTCAAAACGGGGGTGAAAAATGGCTCTTTCAAGATGTTTGTAAATGCCGTGGCAGATTAATGTCCAGGTAGTCTCATGTAGCCAGACTACTGCCATAAAGTCCACTGCTTATTCTGGTGAAGAATCACCCATCTGACTGATACATAAAATGACTAATCGCTTTTACTTTGTGACATTTTTATGACGTAAATCTCATTTACCGACTCAGCCTTTAACCATTTTTATAGAATTTGCAGTGCTTTTTGTAGCAGCCCTGGAACTTATAAACATGATTTTTGTGTCCTGGTGATAAATGAGTGAATATTGATTTGCAATTTTCATCAGATGGTCTGTATTGGATTTTTGGAAATCTATTTATAGGACTGTCAAAATCAATGTACAAACTGAAAATATTTATAGGATATATTTAATGCAGTAATTTATTTTTAAATATTTAATTGGAAGATATTTATTGTGAAAAACAAACACATTTGAAATGAACTGAAAATCTTACTCTTCAGATTTATTTCCCTATCATCACTCTATTAGTGTGTAGAATAAATTATATAAAGTGAACATCTTCCAGAGAATTGTTTTGGGTTTAGTACAATGACAGTACAAAAGCCAATTATTTTAAGATAGCGTGTTATCTTTAAAATAATAATAATATCTAAATAATAATAGAAATAATACCAAAATAATTGGCTTTTATATTGTTATTTTTCTAAGACCATAAATGTGAAGAGTAAGACTTTCAATTTATTTAAGATGTACTTGCTTTTCACAATAAATACAGTTTTAAAAAACATATTTAATGCATATTTTAAGTTAGTACATTAACTTTCACCCTTAACATTTGTATGAATGGGTCTGTTTTAGAGAAAATAATACAAATGCCTTCATGTTTTAATATATCCCTCACAAGAGGATCATCATAGGTAGGGGTCATTGGTATTGTTGGCACTGATTGTAACAGCAGGTCTCTCTGTCTTCAGGTGGGCAGTATCGGGGAAGAGGAAGAGTGGAAGGTGTTGTACGTGAGAGAGAATGACCCTGAAGCTCAGGTGCTGGAGGTGCCCAATCTCACCCCGTTCACACACTACAGGTCAGTGCTGTTTCTCTACAAACACACATTAACTGCATTAACACAGAAATTGCCATGTAAACAGCATTTTCATTTACTTTAATCTGAATAAATTCACATTTGAAGTGAGCCTAATCAAATTAAGACATGTAGATTACTCCAATTACAGTTGCATTACTGAAGACACGTATACAGCTTAATCAGATTATGATCCTGTGCCTGCATAAACAAATCGAGCGGTTCACAGTTCAAGTCAGTACACTATGGCAATGTTTTTGATTTTGTATTTATGCCTCTGATCTTGTTATTTTCGGCTTCTTTCCCTGAGTATTCTGTCAATTCATTCCTTTCTTCTTTCTTGTTCTTTCTGATTTTGACGTCTTTGTCTTATGCTGAAAAAAGACAATTGAACTTAGATGTGCGACAGAATTGCTGAGACAGTGTGTGCATGAAATCTATTTACACACAGAAAATACTTTATTTTATGCATGGACTTCAGAAATCACTACATACTGCAAGTTCTGTGAGTGACAGTCGCATCTGAATGATCACTCTGTGTGTGTATAGAATACAACACAGTTAAAAATTACTCCAGAACTTGCGATGGTTGACATAGTGATAACCATAGCTACAATATAGCATATGGCATCTTGTGGATGTAAGTAACAAACATGGATGCCAACTGTTTAACCTGTTTGGTGTTGTTTCTGCCAAAAGAAATAATAGATGCTAGAGACTTATTAATATTTATAAGCTGTTTTGTATATTTGCTAAATGTGATTCACAAATGCATATATGCCAATTCACATTCGCCAGAAAAGTTTATATATTTGAAAACATCAGCTCACAGTAAACTAATTCATATTCACAAAATATGATTACCAAATGCACAAGATTCACAAATGCATAGCATAGCAATACCCAAGTTTGTTTGCCCATTTCTGAAAGTTTCTGCATGTACAAATCGATTATTTCATCTACATTTGCAAATCATCATGTGTGTGAACCGCTGTGGACTTTCAGTACATTCTCTTTAGCCAAGATGTGAGATTTCAATTCAGATTCAATCATATTATTAAATATACTTGTAATCGTAATAGTGTGAAAATATACTTCTACTATACTTCATTATTGTCACGTTGTGGCTGTGCCAGGGAACAGGCAGGAAGACAAGGATGAAGGATACCAGAACACTTTAATGAATACACGACAGGGTAGGAGCACACGCACAGGGTAACATTAACAATAACTAACAAACTAGAACACAATGGACAGGAACTAATATAGGGTGGATAACGAGGGGCAGACAGGTGAGCACAATGAGGTGATTAGCTAATAATGAGAACAGGAACAACCAAATAAGGACACAGAGGGAGAAACCATACAGGACAGTCCACAGGGGTGTGACAGATCGCCCCCCTCCCGGAAGGCGCGACCCGTGCCATAACCGTATCATCGGGGAGGGGGGGGTGGGCGCCCTGGAGGTTGGTGCAGGACTGGAATCGGGCGGAGCCCCGGAGAGCCTCCAGGGTGGATCCGGGAACCATGGCAGAGCGGAGGACACGGGAGGCCATGGCGGAGCAGGATACTCGTGAGGCCACAGCGGAGCAGGATACTTGGGAGGCCATGGTGGACGGACCTCGGGGGCCCACGGTGGATCCGGGGCCTCGGGAGGCCACGGTGGATCAGGGACCTTGGGGGCCCACGGTGGATCCGGGGCCTCGGGAGGCCACGGCGGATCCGGGACCTCGGGAGGCCACGGCGGAGCAGGGACCTCGGGAGGCCATGGCGGATCAGGGACCTCGGGAGGCCACGGCGGATCAGGGGACCCGGGAGGCCGCGGCGGATCAGGGACCTCGGGAGGCCGTGTAGATCCTCCGTGCTCTGGGCTGCTCAAATTTTCTTGGGGAAATCTAGGAATCCTGGGGGTCGCTCTGGAGTAGCGGGCTCTGGTCGGCGCTCTGGAGGAGCGGGCACTTGGGGGGCTCTGGGGCTGGAGCAGTCACGGGAGCGAGCTCTGGGGCTGGAGCCGTCACGGGAGCGAGCTCTGGGGCTGGAGCCGTCACGGGAGCGAGCTCTGGGGCTGGAGCCGTCACGGGAGCGAGCTCTGGGGCTGGAGCTCTTCCTGGGCTTAACTGGGGATCCGGAGCCCTTCCTGGGCTCGACTGGGGATCCGGAGCCCTTCCTGGGCTTGACTGGGGATCAGGAGCCCTCCGTGGGCTATACTTGGGATCAGGAGCCCTTCCTGGGCTGGTCTGGGGATCAGGAGCCCTTCCTGGGCTTGACGGGGATCAGGAGCCCTTCCTGGGCTCGACTGGGGATCAGGAGCCCTTCCTGGGCTTAACTGGGGATCGGGAGCCCTTCCTGGGCTAAACTGGGAACTGGAGCCTTCCTGGGCTGAACTGGGGATCAGGAGCCCTTCGTGGGCTTAACTCGGGAACAGGAGCCCTCCGTGGGCTTAACTCGGGAACAGGAGCCCTCCGTGGGCTTAACTCGGGAACAGGAGCCCTCCGTGGGCTTAACTCGGGAACAGGAGCCCTCCGTGGCTTAACTCGGGAACAGCCCTCCATTTGGGCTTAACTCTGGAACAGGAGCCCTCCGTGGGCTTAACTCGGGAAAAGGAGCCCTCCCTGGGCTTAACTCGGGAACAGGAGCCCTCCGTGGGCTTAACTCGGGAACAGGAGCCCTTCCTGGGCTTAACTGGGGATCAGGAGCCCTCCTTGGGCTTAACTCGGGAACAGGAGCCCTTCCTTGGCTGAACTGAGGATCAGGAGCCCTTCCTGGGCTTTACGTGTGATCCGGGGCCCTTCCTGTGCTTGACTGGGGATCCGGGGCCCTTCCTGGGCATCCGGGGCCCTTCCTGGGCTTGCCTGGGGATCAGGAGCCCTTCCTGGGCTAAACGAGGAATCAGGAGCCCTCCGTGGGCTTAACTGGGGATCAGGAGCCCCTCCTGGGCTTAACTGGGGATCACCCTCACTCTGGTCTGAGGACAGAGACGAAAAAAAAAAAAAAAGAAAAAAAAAAAGAAAAAAAAATAAAAAAAAAAAAAAAAAAAAATACTGGGATTAGATGGGGTAACCGGAACCTTTGGATGGGTATGTGGAGGGTCCGGGCAAGGGGTGAGCTGGTGCAGTGGGGTGGTTTTCGGGAGGGACTGGATTCTAGACAGAGGCTGGCGGGCTTGAGAGCCCTGGTTTCGGGATGCCAGCTGCCCGTGCCGACACCAGCGGTGGGTCCTCCACGCTGGAAGCCAGTCTGGGATACAGAAGAACAGTCCTTGATCTGGGTGCAACAGACAGGAAGTGACAGGATTTTGAGAAACCAGACGTCATGTTACTTGACTCTGGATATCAGATTAGATCTGACTAACTCATGACTCCACTGTGACTAGACTCAGGAAGACCAACTTCTTCTACCTCCAGATTAACGCCATTCAGATACAGGACCTGATTAACCAGCTCGATCAGGGGAAAGCTATACGTGGGAACCGCACCGCTGATGACGTCATCATCCAGCCCCAGCCGAAAACAGACCCCGAGGACAGAATCCAACCAGCTCACCTGGTGAGAGAGCTCTAGGAACTCCTCCATATACCTCTCCAAATCTCGACCACCCTGCTGCAGACACCAAAGCCTGTCTTCAGCCGTTGACATCTCGTTTTTTTGGGTCAGTTATTCTGTCACGCTGTTGCTGTGCCAGAGAACAGGCAGGAAGACGAGGATGAAGGATACCAGAACACTTTAATGAATACACGAGAGGGTAGGAGCACACGCACAGGGTAACATTCACAATAACTGACAAACTCGAACACAATGGACAGAAACTGATATAAGGTGGATAACGAGGGGCAGACAGGTGAGCACAATGAGGTGATTAACTAATAATGAGAACAGGAACAACCAAATAAGGACACAGAGGGAGAAACCATAATAGACAGTCCACAGGGGTGTGACAATTATATAGATAGATAGATAGACACATTTAAGTAATTAATTCTAATGAATCTGTTAACAGGCTTTTATTTGAACTATATAGTTCAAATAAAAGCCGGTTAACAGATTCATTAGAATACTTTTTTTTTTTAAATAACTGTATTTATGGTGTCAGATTATTAAAAAATATAATTTAGCATGATTAGACCAACAATTAAGAAAATAGTGCTCGGCGCACAAATTCAAAACACCGTTGCTTGTTGCGCATGCTTTCAAACCTTCCGTACTTCTTCTTCTGTTGTTTTGTTGCACATTAGCAACACATTAGCGCACTGCTGCCTCCCACTGGTGTATTAATGTCACCGGTTTTGTTGTGGCTACATGAATATTTTAAGAGTTACTCATTGCAGCAAATAAATTGTTTTATTCGCCTTAAAATTAGCTGTTACTTAATAAAACTGAGTAAGTATAACAACTAAGTAAAGATAAATAATTATATCCAAGTAAGGTAAACTATTGGATTTAGCTCATGTGATGAATAGCGCCCATTTATATTAAAGAAAGTACAGTACAAAGCAGTGACTTCTATATCAAGGTTTTATTAAAGGATTAGAATGTTTTTAAAAGGGCACACACCACACACTTTATCTTAAGAGAAAAACCAGTAAAAAACAGCATGTGGTTACAGGTTCATGTCACATATACAGAACATAAATGAGTGGATGTGTCTCAGCATTTGCCCTTCCTGGAGATTAATGTGTTGACTTTCTCCTCCCTATGACAAGACAGTCAAACAATTTTTCAAAAGGACACCAGTAAGAACATTAAAATGGTAGATAAACATTAAAAACTTGATTTAACTTACATATTTAACAAACACAGCATGCATTCGTTGGAGTATGTGACTCCATCAGTACCACACACAGGGTTATATTCCCGGGTACAGACAGGCAGGAAGTACTCAGAGCAGTTTGGCTGCCAACAAAAGCACACAGAATACATTAGATACATGTAGTGGTTAAATAAAGCACCAAGAATAGGTTTTAATCTTCAACGCACCTCTTTAGAGCCACCAGGGATAACAGCTCCTCTTGCCAAAGCTGTTTAGAATCATATAAAAGTGAAACACACACACACACACACACACACACACACACACAGTCAGAGAGAGAGAGAGATAAATAACTCACCACGTTATATGAAGTGCCTGGTATGTAATTTTTTGTTGCTGGACGTTAAATTAAGGAGTCAAAATAACGTTGTCTTTCCCCCACCCCAAAACATCAGACTTTGATGTTCTTTATTTCCTAAATCTTTAAATCTTTTGTACTTTGATTTGTATTAGTTATCTATTTAAGTTTTAGTTACAGTTGTAGTAATGTTGTCATTTTATTAGTTTTTTTACTATGTCTATATAGGCTTTTTATTAAGTTTTACTTTTATTTAATTTGAGTTATTTCAATACTTCAACATACAAAATGGAAATGAAAATACTTAATAATATATATATTTAATGTATAAATGTATGTGTATATACAGTATATATGTATGTGTGTGTATGGTTGTACATACACATATTTAGTTGTTTTTTGGTGTTTGGCTTAGTGTTATGTTATACTCTTATACCTTTTGTTCTTTTAATATTTTGAATTGTTTTTTAGCTTTATTTTTTGTTTTCATTTAAATGTTTTTGTTTTGAAATGTTGTTGTATGCATTTGTCGTTTTTATTTAATTTCTTTTATTTTCTTTAAAGCTTTTAGTTTTTAGTTTTAATTACTTTTTCTTATTTGTGTATGTTTTAATTGTTTTTAGCTTTATTTTTTGTTTTCATTTAAATGTTTTAGTTTTGAAATTTTGTTGTATGCATTAGTCATTTTTATTTAATTTCTTTATTTTTAAATTTGTGTGTGTTAGACATATATAGATATATATATATATATGGTATTTATAGAGTTTTAGCTTTTAGTTTTAATTACTTTTTCTTATTTGTAAGTCGCTTTGGATAAAAGCGTCTGCTAAATGACTAAAAGTAAAGTAAAGTAAATCAGTTACAGACTCACCTGCCAAACAGAGTACCAGAACAATCCGTGCCAGCATGATTCAAATGGTTTGTATACAGCGATGTGTTGACTGTGTAATCAATCACTCTCAGGTTAGTCCTTTTATTGCACTTTTGCTCCCACCCACAGAGCGGGTACACATTTACAAAGTGCGTCACTCGAATTCTACAAAGCCGAAGTCATCTTTAAATATTCATTACGCTGGCCGACGCTCGGTCAATATGCCTCGCTGATTGGCTGACAAGCAGACGAGTGACAAGTGGGCGGTTGTCAGCGTGCCCAATTAAGAATGATGGAAGAAGTCTTGACTAATGAATATTGATATTGTGCGTAAGAACGCTCACTAAGCAACGTCAGCACCATCTAATTAATAATCATGAGAAATTATTTTGCCGTAGATTCTCAATACGCGCGCGGCACAGGTGTACAGCCTTACACTTAAACTAATTTGTATTAAATTATATTAACGATTACGTTTCGGTTGTAGTTCAGTCCGTTTTCAGTGAAAATGTACAAAAGAGAGCGACTCTTATTTTGAAAATGGACTCTTCACGGTTGCTCAGTATGTCTTTGTTTACATTCCCTGCTCAATCGCACTAAAATACTGAGATGAGTGAACTTCATTTCCAGACGGACACATACATTTGATCTAATACCAGTAGTTATTAAAGCCAGTTTCATTACAGCAGGTGGAGGAAGCGGTACGTGACATCCATTATATCCATTAAAGATTTCGGATACAGTTGGTTCGCTCTCTCTCTGTCACTGGTAGACTTTATGAATCTGTCTGTATATCTGTGTTGAATAGCAGCTACATAACAAAAATAATTGTGAGTAAAGGCATATAGGAGTAACTGTTTCTGTGGTGGTTGTGTTGGCCCATTCCTTCATTCTGTCTGTCTTCATTCTGTTATAGGGTAATGTCAAAGATGGACCAAACAATGCGTGATAAGCTCTCACAACTGGTTGAGGAGTTGACTACCTCTGGAGAACCACAGTTAAATCAAGACAAAATGAAGGACGTGAAGAAAATATGCAAGTATGTTTAGTAGGTTCAAAAATACATGGACCAAACTGTGAGTCATGTGAATAAATTAGGACATTCTGGCAAAGATTTCATAGAAACAGGACAACACTCTTCAAGGACATCTTTATTTGCTTAGTGAGTGTTTTTGCCCCATTGCGGCCGCTGTATTAGTAAAAGGCTTTTACCCTAGAGCCCATTGAACTTTACCTTAACGTGAACTTAGCAAGAACTTGAGCCAGTAACAATCTTTAGTTTGTGCTGGCAGATGGTGAGGCAAAAAAAAAGGGATTCCGTAAATTTTGATTTCAGATGGTCGCTGTGATTTTGCCAAGTAAGACATGTTCCTGGATCAACATTACTGTCCAAAAATACAGACTTAACCCAATCCCTACCCCTAAACCTAACCCTACCCATAATTTATTCCTAAAAATCATCCAGTAGGCGCAACCCTAATGCCCCTTAATTTCTCGCTTGTTCAAGTTCTGATTGGTGGTTGTTGATTCCAAAATTATGATTGCCACCTCTGCCCAAAGCGTGCTTATGATTTCATCATCTAGTCACAGAATGAGGAAACTGGCCTTACCCAGTGTTTATTTATCAGTGTTGTCAGTGCCTAATCAAAGTCCATTTCATGATTTGCGAAGTCAGCGTAAATTGCTCAATGTACCTGTGTGTTTGTTTTTGTGGCCTTAGAGCAGCACTGGACATATGACCTTACACTCCTTGTTAAGCTGGAACTCTTCTTCCTTTTCTGACCATAGAGTTTCCACTGACTACGTTGATCATTTCTACCACTTGATTATGACCCAGCTGAACCAAGAGCACGGAGAGATCTTCTCTCTGCCTTCCAAGGGTATCAGTGAGATGTTCAGGCTCCCCCCCCCCCCCCCCCCCCCCCCCCCCCCCCCGTCGCTTATCACTTCCAGAGATCTTCATCATCACAAACTGTTTCAGGAGTTTCTCGTGAACTCACCAGTAGAAACAGACACTGAGCAGCCGCTGCCTCCACCCAAAGAGGTGGCGAGAAAACTAAGGACACTTGCCATTCAGACTGTGCAGTCATGGCACGCCACGTATGGAGAGGCGTATAAGAAACTGTCTCTGGGATATCACTTTCTAAAGCAGATTAAAAAGGTATTTATCTGGACGTGCCTGTTCTGTGATTATGGTATTTAATGCCATCAGTCTGCACCCTGGGACACGTCACTGCTAACTTTAGGGCCTGCCTGTTAACTCCCAGCACAGAGGTGTACTAGAATTTGCTGCCAGGATTCGCAGTCGCCATACTTTCATGCTCTAACACGCAAACAACTGCTACCGCGACCTACCCTACACGGTACATGTTCAAATACGCTCTCTCTATAATTGAGTGCTTTAACCTACCTTCCTATTTCCCGTGCGTTGTGTCTATCCACTGCTTTTCTAGCCCCTGACACTGCAATGCGGACACACAAAGCCACACTAAGTCATTGCTGAGGCGCCAATGCGGTGGAGCTCTTTTTGGTGCTCGTTAGTGCACACCAGAACCCCCCTTGGGGCATGAGCTGCTCTGACCCAATCTGCGTATCTTCCGTGACGGGACGAGGCCGCGGCCTTGTTCTGTACCAACGCCGCGTCGGTCCTGCGCCGCGAGAGCATAGGGTCGTGTTATCCGCTGTTGCGCTGACAGCCCCAAGCGAAAATGGAACTGACTGAGCGTGTAACGCTTCTACCCCATCGCCACCCTGCCAGAGTCCTACGCACCGTACATCAAATGGTATCTACTGCCGCGGCGCTGACCTGTCTAACGCAAAAAAAGTAATTTATTGATTCGTGATATATTGCACACAGGTTTGAGGGATGGTAAATGGAAGGGGTAGGGCGTCGCTACAGTACATAGGGCCCCGAGCGCTGCGCGCAGTGGCGCCTAGGCCCCCCGGGCCAGTGTCAACAACACTGCGTCTGTCACGCTCCCACGTCAACCATCACCCCTCACCCGGCTCTGATTCTCGGGGGACCCGCCCTCCACATGGCGCGATCCCCGTGTGTACTTGGCGGACTCAGAGTGGGCTCGTTTTCCGAAATGTTGTAAAATTCTTTTACTGAGTAATCAACAAAAATTCCTTAAAGTGGAACTACTAATCTACAATAAAGAACTCAGTTGCCAGTGACATCAAAACATTGACACAACTGCGTTGCCGTGTTTCTATTTCCACACATTCTGCTGATTTCAGTGAGTAAACATTACCCATCCAATCTCTGTTTTTATATCTGAAGTCAGCCTACAGTATACAGCAGAATTTCTACACAGTATTTTATTCTTGGAATGACTGCTTATTGAAAGTGGGAGTGAGCTATGTTCGTCTTTAATTATAGTTTTCTATACTTCTTCTTAATTATAGTATCGAACATCAGATCAGCTGATGTACAAGGCACCAACAGTACATATATTATAAATACCACATATTATAAATACCAATGTGTTCATTCTAGAAACACATCTGCAGTTTATTATTACAGGCTCGTATTATAGTGTCTGTTATACCACTTTTTGGAATTAAACCACTTTCAGCTAATAATCCTAGATATAATGGAGTATACAGTAGACATGCCTATCTCGGCGATATCTGAATAGCTTATCCTGTGCAAATTGTCAATAATCACTACTGACGTCCACAGTAATCAGTACTTCACAGACATTATGTCCTGAAAACTTATCTTGTCTGACTGATACCTTCAAGATATCCTCTTTTAGTCATTGACGCCCTGTTTGCATACGCAATGTGGCTACAACTGCTGATTTTACAATCCCTTCAGCAATCCAGTCATTTGTATGTAGAAATCACCGGGTGGAACTAATTATAAATTGCTGCCGTTAAAATGCAAAAATATTAAATATTTAAACAATGTTCATGTAAAGCGTGCGTAAATGTGAAATTCCTTTATTGCTGTAAGGGTATGTATGAAGTATTTTCAGTTTTTTACATCATGTTTAAGATTTCACAGCTTCACCAAGAATCAACATTTCCTGAGAAACTGTGTTAAGCAAATACTTTATATGCTGGTTAAACACTGAGGGACAGCTCCCAGGACATACTGTAAATTAAATGAACAATATCCTGGAATAGGTCATCTTAGATATAACACTGTAAAAAAAACAAAAATCAACAGCCTAAATATTTACTCAAATTTCATTTTAATTCATAACATCTTGACTACAAAAGCCTTGTCAAAAGTGATTAATGACTTGCTAGAGTATTCTTTTAGACTTGGGGAAAGTAAAAGGCGGCAATACATTTACAGGATGGGGGTGAAATAGTATAGTTGTAATTTTTTTTACAATCACTTTGGCGCTAATATCAGAACATTGATGTCATTTTTCAAAACACTTGACAGAACTCGGTGATCAAAATGCACATTTTTCAAAATTCTTTTTTCAATTGCTTGGATACAATACATATAAATATAAGTTCATTTGTTCAGTGAATTAAAATCACCTCTTTAAAAAATGACACAACATAACATCAAAGTATTGCCATTTCACAACGAAATTCACACATTACATCTGAGATGTCATTACACTGATCTAACAATTGAAACAACTGCTCGAAAAGGTAAGTAACTGTTGCATTATTTTAATGCGTATTTTTATGGAAACTGGTAAACCGTGTTCCATGTTTAGATCCAGTTACCATGAAACAATTGGAATACATTATCTATGGTGATGATATCTCGTCATCACTCTTTTCCTGGTGTCATGTACCACTTTCCATACCATGTTTTTAGATTTGACAATGCAGGCCCTCGTAATAAAAACCTGTAATGAAAATTTCAGATTTCATTTCTTTGTATTGATGATTGAAAAAAAAAAAACCTGTAAATATCTAGAAAACACAAATAGCATTTAGCAATCTTGTTTAAAAAAGAGTGACAAGTTCTTGTTCAAGTCTGGTTGTTTAAAAATGTCATTAAGTGCCATTTATCCATAGTTAAAGATAAGAAAAAAAGTGTGCCCATCCATTTCTATCCACGCTTAAATGCTTGTTTTGATCTCTTTCATTAAGAAACGACGACTGAGATTGAGGAAACCTTGACTGAGATGAACAACTGCATGAAACTGCTTGCAACCGATGACTTAAACCTGTTTAATGAGGAAGCAGCAGTTGCTAAAACCTCTGTGGGAGCCGAGAACATATCTGACCAACCCTGCTGCAGTAAAGACCTAAGCAATGAGCAGAACGGAAAGATGACCGAGAAGACAAATGATGAAGGGCTAACAGACAAGTCTAGTGACGAGAGTGACACAGAGGAAGTTCCTGATGAGGACACGTTTCTTCGCAGCACTGGTTTAATGTCTTCTAGATATCAGCTGGAGCTCAATGTGTCTACAGGTGTATCTGACTGATCGTGTTCACAGCTATTCTCATGATATGTGTCCTCTGTCATGTCATGTCATAGCATAGCATGGCATGGAATTTGGAGTTCAAATCAATATTTTTTTGTGAATAACCATTTGAATCATGTCTGCAGATTTAAAATTGAGGGAGACGGAAGAGAATGAGGCATTAGTAAACACTGTGAGGGATCTCCATAGACTCATCACAACCAGACACCTGCCTCTGGTGCAGTCCTGGATCCAGGTAAACCCTTTGACCTCTGAAAGGAATCATTCATTCCCAAATGAGAAACCTGTCATTTATTATTCAAAAGGATATGTTTAGCAAAATGTCCAAGCTGCTCTTTTTCACAAAACTTATTTTTTTAAATTTTTATTTAATAACATTTAATTAAAAAAATTGGCAAGTTAAAGGGATAGTTCACCCAAAACTGAAAAATTCCCCATGATTTACTCACCCTTAAGCCCTCGACTGAATGGGTGTGGAGATTGACGCAAAATAAATTGTATCATAAAAAGTACTCCACATGGCTGGTTAATAAAGTCCTTCTGAAGTGAATTGATGCGTTTGTGTAAAGAACAATCTGTATTTAATGTGGGTCACATGTGGCATATATGCATTCATGATGTGTCTTTCATCATCTGAATGTTATGTCTATTGTAATAAAGTTAATGTGTATTTGAGTGTCCGGTCTTTACGAAGTGGGTTTTGAAAAACCTGATGCGAGCATTCCCCGCCCCCCCCACTGAGTTTAAAGAAATCACTGGAGTTGCCTTAGAATCACGAGTTTTCTTCATATTAGTCTACAAAAACAGAGAAAGAAGTGTGGTGACTTTGATTTTTTTAAACCGCTATAGCCTACACTTTTGTTGCTCTGATTTTTTGAGGGTAAGTGGCATTAAACAGTCAATAAGAGATAACTACACTCTCACATCCTGTCTTTTCTATTTTAGTGAGTGCTCCTATATTTGAAGCAGCTGTTGTGTGGGGAAAGTGAATGTTCCTTGAGTGACTGACAGCTGTTTTTTATTTTTGACGTGCTGCAATGGCTTGTTCCACACAGTTTTATTGGTTCATCCATGTTTAAAAGATTTTACAATCCAAAGTGACCCTGGAGCACAAAAGCTGTCTTAAGTCACTGGGGTATATTTGTAGCAATAGCCAAAAATACGTTGTATGGGTCAAAATGATTGATTTTTCTTTTATGCCAAAAATCATTAGGATATTAAGAAAGGATCATGTTCCATGAAGATATTTTGTAAATTTCTTACCATAAATATATCAAAACTTAATTTTTGATTAGTAAATATGCATTGCTAAGAACTTCATTTGGACAACTTTAAAGGAGGTTTTCTCAATATTTAGATTTTTTTTTGCACTTTCAGATTCCAGATTTTCAAATAGTTGTATCTCGGCCAAATATTGTCCTATCCTAACTGTGACACATGATACATCAATGGAAAGCATGGGCGTTGCTAGGCCATTTTTAGGGTGCTATAGCCCCCCTAAAACGAATACTCAGCCCCCCTAAAAATTTTGCAATTAGCTCCTGTACACGAATTCGTTATTGCCTCAGTCCCCTTTAAATTTCATATGAAAACGGCGGCAGACTTCGGCTCTTCCCTGTCTTTCAGCGCGTTCTTCAATCCGCAGACCGCAGCGGCGCAGAGCGAGAAACAGAGGTGTGTGTTTATCGATAGATTGTTATAATATGTTTTCTCTGCGTTCACCCCTCATCACACCACAACTGTTTCCTCCAGCGAAAATCTAGACCTCAGCACATATGAACGCATACTTTATATAACGGTCATGTTGCCATTTTTATTTGAAAATGTTACTTTTTAATATAAAACATATTAATTACAGTGCATATGGCAAATAGTTTAGCATACTTGAGCTAAAGAAAGAGGGTTGTACTAGAAATGCAAACAGTAACATTTTGTTTGTACAGTAAACAGGTGAGTGTGTGTGTGTGTGTGTGTATAGTACTTAACCATATTTTGGGGACAAATTTGTACCCAAAAGTGAGCTAAACCTAACAAAATCTCCAAAAACCTCCCTTTGGGAATGTCCTCATTTGTAAAACTGGTATAAAAATAAAGTAAACAGAGTTTTTTAAAAATTGTTTCCTGTTAGGTGTAGGGTGATAGAATATACAGTTTATACAGTATAAAAACCATTACGCCTATGGAATGTCCCCATTTAGATAGCTAAGTAAACGTGTGTGTGTGTGAGAGAGAGAGAAAGAGAGAGATCAGGATTCAGGAAGACTTGTATGGCTTATTCAGTACTAAAATGTTACACCTATCTATGCAGTACAGTGGAATACAATAAGTTGCAAAATGCAATAAGTTTAGTTTACCACCTTACCCTATTAGTCAATCATTTTTAAATTGTATTTATATGTTTACTATACTTTAGCCCCCCTAAAACGAAAATCTTAGAATGCCCTGATGGAAAGCTTATTTATTCATCTTTCAGGTGATATATAAATCTCAATTTTAAAAAATTGCCTCTTATGACTGGTTTTGTGGTCCAGGTCACATATACATGTGGGAATTTGTTTTGTGAATTCTATTTAATATATTTAACTTTTCACAGTTACATCAAAGCCAGATCATAATGTTTCTGTCGTTTAAATCAGATTTTTTTTTGCATTTAGCAATATGTTTAAATAACGATAATTATTATTAATATATAATATTAATAATTATAATATAATACATTTATATATCAATGAATTTCCATTGATTGAATTCATGGTTATTCGTATGTTTCACCATTGTTGAAATCATCCAGCTTACAACTGATTTTTCTGTGTTGAGTGAGTATTCTAAGATAAAGTATACTGTACACATACTTACAGTATGTACTGCTGTAAGCAGTAGGGTAGTG
The DNA here is from genome assembly GCA_018155175.1 of Sinocyclocheilus anophthalmus. NCBI lineage: Eukaryota > Metazoa > Chordata > Actinopteri > Cypriniformes > Cyprinidae > Sinocyclocheilus > Sinocyclocheilus anophthalmus. The sequence goes on along the minus strand of JADLZN010001550.1, from coordinate 144,205 downwards.
ATCACAGTAATTGAGCAGTGCAAAATGGGTTAGATCAAATTATATCTGGAATAACTTCAGTAATGCATTATCCACAGTGGAGGGCGCTCTTTGCTCACACATTAGATACTGGAATCTTGTCAAATAGTGCACTGGAAAGTGTTTGCTTGTCAAAAGATGTCCACGTGTAACACATGAAGAGGGTATTGAGAATATTTGTGTAGTGTGCACATTTTTAGATTACACTGTCTCTTATATGGTCAAACTCTAAAGATGCGCATTTTTGCATCGATACTGGGAGATTTGCTACGGGGAGGCACGGCTCATGTGCTAATGGAGATTTGCGCACTCTAGGGTGGAATGGGACACAGCAAGCAGTTAGGAGACACATCATTGTCACATGTTATCCATTTTTAACTGGGTGAAAAGAACAGACAGGGTAGAGAGAAAGGAGGGGTGTGACATTGACAAAGCACTTGACTGCATGCCAGAGAGGTTTATCACTCTCAGTGACGATTTTCAATACAAAAATTCAGTGCGTTGTGATAAAGCAACAACTAAAAGGCCTTTATCATAATTAGTTTTTCCTTTTCCCCCTAAAAGCATTCCATTACTTTATTCCCTGTGCCATTGCTGTGACATGGGTGGAAATGCTTTCAGCTTAAACTCCTACTGATTGAGGAACAGAAAAAGGTGTAAAATTACTACTAATTAATTGGAAATGCAAATATAGCATAAGGAAAATTAATTACTAAAGTATACCTAGATACCAAAATATCAGTTATTTGTATAAATAGCACACCATATTTTTCCTCGTGTAAGATTCCACTTGTGTGAATTTGTGACTTCGGTCTGAGGTTTCTTATACACAAAATATGTAACAGAACGACATTTATAGGGCCAGGAGAGAATATACATTATTTACTGTGATTAGGCAACTTAATGGTTTGGCCTGAAGGAGCAATAATTGAGAGCAATAATATCTATTTCGTTTTTTTTTCTGTGGCAAACAAACGATAAATATGGTTATCTAAGTCCCATATACTAGGGCTGCACAATTAATCGAATTTCTTAATCGCAATTACAGTTACGGATGCGACAATTACATCATCTTTTCAAAGCACATTTAATTGTTCAAAGTCCACTTATTTCTATATATATATTAATATATATATATATATATAAACAGTATAATACCATAGCATCTTTTTTACCTTTTTAGTTAAAGAGAGTGTATACAGTCGGGGGTCATAATTATTGGCACCCTTGGCTACACTGATCAAAGAATTCTTTGTAAAATAAATCTGCATTGTTAATCATTTGAATCTTTTATTTAAAAAAATTCACAGAAATCTAACCTTTCATTGGATAATACGAATTTAAAATGGGGGGAAATATCATTATGACATACAGTGGGGAAAAAAAGTATTTAGTCATCCACCAATTGTTCAAGTTCTCCCACTTAAAAAGATGAGAGGGCTGTAATTTTCATCATAGGTATAGCTCAACTGTGAGAGACAAAATGAGAAAATAAAATCCATAAAATCACATTGTAGGATTTTTAAAGATTTTATTTGCAAATTATGATGGAAAATAAGTATTTGGTCAATAACAAAATTTCATCTCAATACTTTGTTATATACCCTTTGTTGGCAATGACAGAGGTCAAACTTTTTCTGTAAGTCTTCACAAGGTTTTTCACACACTGTTGCTGGTATTTTCCTCCATGCAGATCTCCTCTAGAGTAGTATTGTTTTGGGTCTGTCGCTGGGCAACACGGATTTTCAACTCCCTCCAAATATTTTCTATGGGGTTGAGATCTGGAGACTGCTAGGCCACTCCAGGACCTTGAAATGCCTCTTACGAAGCCACTCCTTCGTTGCCCGTGTGGTGTGTTTGGGATCGTTGTCATGCTGAAAGACCCAGCCACGTTTCATCTTCAATGCCCTTGCTGATGGAAGGAGGTTTTCACTCAATTTCACGATACATGGCCCCATTCATTCTTTCGTTTACACGGATCAGTTGTTCTGGTCCCTTTGCAGAAAAACAGCCCGAAAGCATGATGTTTTCACCCCCATGCTTCACAGTAGGTATGTTGTTCTTTGGATGCAACTCAGCATTCTTTCTCCTCCAAACACGACAAGTTGAGTTTTTATCAAAAAGTTATATTTTGGTTTCATCTTACCATATGACATTCTCCCAATCCTCTGCTGGATCATCCAAATGCTCTCTAGCAAATTTCAGACGGGCCTGGACATGTACTGGGAGGGGACACGTCTGGCACTGCAGGATTTGAGTCCCTGGCGGCGCAGTGTGTTACTGATGGTAGCCTTTGTTACTTTGGTCCCAGCTCTCTGCAGGTCATTCACTAGGTCCCCCCGTGTGGTTCTGGATTTTTGCTCACAGTTCTTGTGATAATTTTGTCCCCACGGGGTGAGATCTTGTGTGGAGCCCCAGATCGAGGGAGATTATCAGTGGTCTTGTATGTCTTCCATTTTCTAATATTTGCTCCCACAGTTGATTTCTTCACACCAAGCTGCTTACCTATTGCAGATTCAGTCTTCCCAGCCTGGTGCAGGTCTACAATTTTGTTTCTGGTGTCCTTTGACAGCTCTTTGGTCTTGGCCATGGTGGAGTTTGGAGTGTGACTGTTTGAGGTTGTGGACAGGTGTCTTTTATACTGATAACGAGTTCAAACAGATGCCATTAATACAGGTAACGAGTGGAGGATAGGAGGGCTTCTTAAAGACAAACTAACTGGTCTGTGAGAGCCAGAATTCTTGCTTGTTTGTAGGTGACCAAATTCTTATTTTACCGAGGAATTGACCGTTTAATTCTTTAAAAATCCTACAATGTGTTTTCTGGATTTTTTTTCTCATTTTGTCTCTCATAGTTGAGGTATACCTATGATGAAAATTACAGGCCTCTCTCATCTTTTTAAGTGGGAGAACTTGCACAATTGGTGGCTGACTGAATACTTTTTTGCCCCACTGTAAATGTTTTTCTCTAATACACATTGGACACAATTAACCCTTTTATTCAATGCTTTTTGAAACCTCCATTTGGCATAATAACAGCTCTGAGTTTTGTCCTATAATGCCTGATGAGGTTAGAGAGCACCTGACAAGAGATTAGAGACCATTCCTTCATCCAGAGTCTCTCCAGACCCTTCAGATTCCCAGCTTCTCCTCTTCAGTTCAGCACACTCATCTTCTCTAGGGTTCAGCTCAGGGAACTGGAATGGCCATAGCAGAAGCTTTGGGCCCAGTGACCCATTTTTGTGTTGTTTTTGAGGTTTGTGTTTGGATTATTGTCTGTTTGGAAGATCCAAACATGGCCCATTATACGAATTCTAACAGAGTCAGTCACGTTTTGATTTTATATCTGTTGGTATTTGATAGAATCAAATATGCCATGTGTCTAAACAAGATGTCCAGGACCTCCAGCAGAAATATAGGCCCACAACATAAAAAATACAGCAGTATATTTCATTGTACCATGGTAATTTTTATCCTGTGTGCACCACACCCATCTTGAGTGAATTATTTAGTTACATCTGACCATAGAAGCCAGTCCCATTTGAAGTTCCAGTTGTGTCTGACAACTGAATATGCTGGGGATTGTTTTTGGATGAGAGCATTTTCTTTTCTTGATTTTTTTTTTTTTTTTTAAACCCGCCCAACAACATGTGGTGTAGGTGCTGTTTGACATTTTCTAATCTCTGCAATTCTCCAGCTGTGGTCCTTGGAGAATCTTTATCCACTCAAACTCTCCTCCTCAGCGTGCATTAGGACGATATAGACACACGTCCTCTTCCAGGCAGATTTGTAACATTTTCTGTTGATTGGAATTTCATAATTATTGCCCTGATGGTGGAAATGTGAATTTTCACTGCTCTAGCTCTTTTCTTAAAGTCACTTTACTAATTTGTGAAGCTCAATTATCTTTTGCTGCACATCAGAAATATATTTTTTGTTTTTTCTCATTGTGATGGATGGTTAAGGGAATTTGGCCTTTGTTTCCCTCCTATTTATATTTCTGTGAAGCCATGGCTGGATAATTTCATGTTCATAATCACCCTGGTATGCTCAAATTTGTAAATATGAATGGGAATATACTTCACAGATATTTTACTCATAAGAATTTCTAGGGGTGCCAATAATTGTGTATTTGAGAAAAACATTTATTTCATAATGAAATTTTCCCCCATTTTCAATTGTTTTAGTTCAATGAAATGTTAGATATTTGTGAATTTTTTAAATAAAAAATCAAAATGATTAACAATGCAGATTTATTTTCACAGCCGCTTTTGTGCATATTTACCAAGGGTGCCAATAATTCTGACCATGACTGTAGTTGACATTTGAGGCTTAATACTATAGAAAAGCAATACAAGTTTTTCAGTTAGTGTTTTCAGCTTGTTTATTTTCATATAAAAATATGGCATGCAGTTGCTTCAAACAAAGGTGTAAACATCATTCATTTAATCATAAATTAATAATCGCAATTACAATTTCAAAGGAATAGTCGACAATTATGATTTTTTTTTAAATAACAATAGATATATCGGTTAATATGTTATATTGTGACACTTTGTGGTTGTGCAATGTGGATCATGTTGATAGATTCTGTGATTCTCTACACCTGCGATTATACTGCTAGGAACTCAGTGTGAACTTGAGGAGAACTGACTTTGTATATCCAATAAAAATAACTTTAACAGCTGCTGGTTAAAAGACATTAAAGCTGATGATGATCTGAAGATCATGCAGCATTTGAGATGACACTTGCTTAGATGTGCTGAATTTAATGCAATGACAGCCGTGCATTTAACTCTGAATTAAGTGATCAGATTCATTTTGGGAGTCACTAGCTTACAGTGTGTTCTTCTACATTTAATATTGGTCAATATTTGTTTTCAGCAGGAGAAACCATTGAATGAATAAATGTACACTGAAAACCATTTACTGTAGGATTTGCTTTTTAAATAATTTGCAATATAATTAAATAGTAATAATTAGTCGATTTTAACAAATCATTTCAAAGAAATGGCAAGTAACACACAAAGTTTGAAATTTTGAAGTAGAAAGACTGAAATAGTATTTTCTTAGTATCATACTTAAGTAATCTTTTTTAATTTACATTTTATTTACAGCATTTTTGATAGTGTACCTATCCAATAAATAAAGAAATAAAAATTAAAGTATGAAAGGGTGAATTCGGGCAAATTCAGGTCGATTGTGAATTTGGGGAAATTGGGACACTTTTGCCATTGAGATGAATGGGAAAAAATGTCCCAATTATCCTGAAATAACCCTGTGTGTGTGTATGTATGTATATGTGTGTAAGTGAGCTTTCAAATTGAGATATGACCGTAAACTTCACGGGAGTGTCTCTCCAGGCTGCCTAGAACATGTTCTCGTGACAAAGTGCATTTCATTCTGTTCTGCGGTCAGCTAGCCTGCTAGTCCATACACCTGAGTTATTGGTTTGCCGTAATAATTTGCAAGACCTCCCCTGTAAGAGAGGAGATTAGCATATAAATAGCAGATGCACAGAGGACCATCACAGCTGAGTACATTTAATTTTTGGTTTATAAGATTGAATGGGTTTTTAAACGCATAGCCATCAAACTTGGCCAAAGACAAATGAAGTGTAGGGCTCAGTTGTCCGAGGCTACCTCCTCAGCTCATTTTTTAAAAGGATAACAGACCTGCTTAAGGAGTGTGCCTGGCCGACGCTTCCCTGGGCACAAAGTAATTGAGATTGCTTACAGAGTTAATTAGACCGTACAAAATATATTGGAGGGCGTGAGGAGCACTGCTGGAATGTGTTTTTCCCCATAAGTGGGGGACATTTAACCGGAAACTCATTATCTTATCCTCTCAGGGTAGAGTCCAGGGGCCACTGCATGGTCAATAGAGTTCACTGCGAATGTCTGCCAGTAGTCCACTCATGGGAGCACATCGTTTAAATATTCAACGTCATTCTCATTTATTCACGTCTGCTGATGAGACAAATCAAGGAGGTTAGAGGCCGTGTTGTTTTAGTATCATTGAGATACTATTAAAGTTTTTTACTATTTTGAATTAGTGTTTTTTTATTTTTTATGATATATATATATCTATAATATATAATTCATATATGTTTTACATAAATATATAACATGAATAGATATTCCTAATTGGACTCTTTTCAAATGATAGTTCAACTTTTCAATCATTAAGCTGATATTGTATCATGAAATATAAAAGAATCAGATTCTCTACATAATTTGTATTATTTCCTGGAAACATTCCTAGGCTACTTTACGTTGTCAGGAGTTTTCCTTGAGACAGCTGGAGGTGGGCTTCACATGCCAGCAACACCTGCGTCAGCAAAAAGCCTTGCTATGGAGTCTCATTCTCAGTATCCACACACTCCAGTCGAAGAATTATAATACTGTCTTTACAAGTTGACAGTGCTGATTTTATCACAACAGACTTAAAGTGATTGAAACGTAACAGGTTTTGGTTTGCAGTGTCTATTGTGCAAGTATTTTTAACTGCACTTTAATCTATCAAGGTAACTGCATTTGATTAAATAAAGACAAGATGAATAAACAATCTGTTCTGCAGCTGGTGGCAACAAGGCATAAAAAAGTCTAGGTGAGCTTGAAATTATGTTTAAAGTTTGTAATTAGTTGCAGATTGCAGAATGACTGCTCAATGTTTCAATTTAAATAGAATGTTCCCTCCCTTTTTTAAAGTGGTAATGGATTTTTCTGTTTCTCTGTTTCGCAAGTGGACTTTGTCGGCTATTAGTGTTGTTTACATGCGTTAAATACTATAAAAATGTGAAAGTAACTAATTAAACTCAAGTACAGACCAGGGGTGAAGCCAGAAATGTTTAAGTGGGTGGGCCTGTACATGAAACAAAGTGTAAACAGCATTGCCACATAAATCCAGCACATGGTTAAAACAACCCATATATAACTCTGAAAAAACAAACAATAAAATGCCTATTTTCTGTCTAGTACAATGACAGTATAAACATTATTTGAGTTATTGTTTGGAAAAATGTCTATAGTAGCCTTTACAATAAGCTTTTATTTGTTACATTAACATATACCAGCAAAATAGTTCTGCACAATACTTCTAATGCATTGATTAACATTAATGTTAATTTAACATTTGCTTATACATTATTAAAAGTTGTATCTGTTGACATTAGTACCTGACCTAACACAAAATAACAATGAACAGTTGTATTTTTATTAACTAATGTCAACAAAGATGAATAAATATTGTAACTAAATGTACTGCTCATTGTTAATGTAAGTTAATGCTTTAATTAACTTTAACTAAAGTAAGTTAATTGTAAAATACTACCTCAGTCTGAGACAACAGGGATTTGGGTTAAGCTCATCTCATAATCAAGTATCTCTGTCAGTTTGCGTTCAAAGGAGACCGTGCAAATATGCAGTTGTTGTGGAGAACAGTGTCTAGCACAATGTTTATGTGTTTCTCTCTACAAAAGACACACAGATTTAGCTGATCAAACACTGTACCTATGCTAATATGATGTTTCAGACACGCTTGGCTTGGAAGTTTCGAATCTATAAATCTATCACCCGCAGGTGGTTAGGTTTCAATTGTATGTCCGGATTCATCGCTAAGACTTAGTTTCCAATATATACTTTTTTTAAAAATTGAATGATTGATATTTGTTTCACTATTTTCAAATTCAACTCCACAAACGCACGCATCTTACGATTATGTCCTTACGTTGTAAACATAACATCATGGGTGGAACTAACAGAAATAAGATGAATCATCATTTTGACAAGAGTATGGTATGAACCAATAGGAAGAGGGAAAATTAAGAAACTGACTGCAATTGACCTTGAAAGCTTGCATTTACATAAAAAAAACCTAAAACTAAATATATAAAGTTAGAGTAATACATTTTTATTGTTTAATAAATTACATTCATTTGGAAAATTACCAACTTATCATTGGTCGGGCCACAGTAGCTATTCAAAGTAGCTTCGCCACTGGTACAGACAGTGGGTGAACTATGCAGTTTGTGTGTAGTGAAAAAAAAAACTCTTATAGGCTAATGTATTTAGCCTGAGTACAAGGGTCACAGTGAACATACTGATCAACCTTCATCTAAAATGAATCGTAATCTGATACATTTCTGCATGAATCAGGATATGCAGATAAAAAAATGTAGTGGTTTGGACAAAAGTAGGTGTTACAAACTAGGTGTCTGGACTAGGAGTGTTTGGAGGAGGGGGATTCAAAGTAAAAGGGTTTTGTGACATCTGCTGTAAAGGAAAGACGTAGAGCAAGTTACCACGTTTTAATAAAGTATTAAAGGGTTAGTTCACCCAAAAAAAGGGTTAGTCCACCCAAAAATGAACATTTGGCCCATAAATTACTCACCCTCAAGGTATCCTAGGTGTATATGACTTTCTTCTTTCAGACGAAACCAGTCAGAGGACCGCCCCATTTATTAATTTACCTTTTTTCATATTGTTCTTTGATTCTTTCAAAGTAGGTTGTTTAAGGGCACTAGCGGGTGGGGTTGGGCATGTTTAATCCCCCCACAAGTTTTATCCACCCAACCCACCTAAAGTTAAATAAAAAGACGCTGATTTTTTTTCGCATTTTATTTCCAGTGCGCCGACATTCCCTTAAATATTTCCCCAAATCCACCGCAGTGTCTCCGCACACGGTCCGGGGGGGTGAACAAAAAATATCCATATTCAAAACGTAAATATCACTTTAATGTAGCTTGTGCCAACAGTTGTACACAGAAGCAGTTCTGGGGGAATGGACCAATTTTTATGCAGGGGTGCTTTTTTATTTAAGTTCTTTTGGACTGAAGCAGTGCAACACCCGCTGACTGAAATGATAGCGCTTGAAAGATCAAAGACAATTTTTTTTTATATAACTACGACTGGATTCGTCTGAAAGAAGAAAGTACGATGACAAGCTAGGATACTCGGGATCGACTGAGGGTGGAGTAACTTTTTTGGGCTAATTTTCCCCATTTTGGCACCCCCAGTGAACTAACCCTTAAGGTAAATAGGGTGTAATTTTGATTCATTTGAATTTAAAGTATCAGTCTATCAGTGGTTCATTGTATTACAAAATTTAGGTGGAGACTCAGGGCTTGGAGGGTGAAGTGAAGAAGTATTTATTTTCATTAATCACACAAAACCACAGGATATTTATGTGTTCGCCATAAGAGGGCTTATTCTGAACCAACGCCACCAGTGGACATAATTGAGAACCTCATGCAAAAGACTCAGTTGGGGAAGTGTTCAAACATAGTTGCCTGCAAAATGAAAAAGAAAAAAAAAAAAAAAAAAAACTACGGAAAAAGCAAAGCAACGTACAATCTTAGTACTTTATGGTTATAGAGAATACATGGAGACAATTATACAGAAAAACCAAAATGGAGAAAAGGCGCGCTAGAGCTTGTACCACGTTTCAGCAATGATTCGAAAAGGGAGGGGCACAGATTTATATACCATTTTATACCAACGATTCCAGATTAAAAGTGGTCATTCTGTTATGCTTGTAGCGCACGGCGCTTAAAGCAGCATTCATCTTGAGTAACGCCCCATCCCCACCCCCCCATTACCAAGGCAAAATGTAAAATTTATGTTTTTTAGCACTAATGCAGACCGTCGGTTTCTGCCAGAGGGTGAACACACTCGGCTATCGGCACGCAGGGTTTGTCTCCACTTTTTGGAGGACGGAGAACCTTCCGAACTCAAACTCTAGCACGCTGCACTTCCGTTGAATCCCCTTTACCACCCACCTTTCATAAATTCCAGGCTGGGGATTTCTGTACCAAAAAAATAATAATAATTTGCAGCCCGGTGGTTCATTGCTATTCTGTTTAGATTGATGGTGGTCATTTACCCGGCAGTGGAAGTTAAGTGCTGCTGTCACTCTTGAAGAGCATAATTGGGAGGTTCCACAGGTCAGTGGCAGTGACCGTTTTCTCTTTTGATTAGTGTTAGAGTGATAACAAAACTTACAGCATGAGTGATCTTACTCCTGCTGGCACTGAGGCGACCGGGGCTTAGAGGCACAAGACGTCTCCAGACAGTGCTCGGAACCTGGACAGAGCTTCCTTTCTATCTGAGTCGCATAACCCAGCTCCCTGCGAGGGAGTTCCATGGATTACACTGAGCCACAGTTCACCATCGTTTTCAGCCTGTAAAGACACCTACAATATTATGATTATGCTTTTTTTTTTTAATTAGGTGGTGTGCTTAGTCCAGGAAAATACTTGGCGTTAGTAACTATAATATTCAACTTTGGCACTTAACGCCCTGCATTTTGGGTATGGACAGTGATTGAATTCAGAATCTATTGTTGATCGATTGGGGTTAGTTTTTTTTCAAAAAATTGATACCCAAAAATAACCAGTATATAGAGAGGTATGGGGTGGTTGGCTGATATAATACTGAAATAAACTGTTACTTACATTTAATTATATTTAATAAGGACATTACACAGTTGATGAGTTAAACGAATACAAATCATTGAAAACCAACACGTTAAAGTTCATATTCTCCCACCACTAATATTATTCTGTTATTTTTTTCCCTTTCTCTCTTAAGATAATATATATATTATACTAATATAATATGATATATACTATATATCCAAACCTTGAGATTTCTGAAAGCTGTAGCTTACCTTTTTACTATAAGGATAACTACATAAGATCAGAGAAGAAAACCCATAACTTCTTTCTAGTCAAAGGTATCTTAAAGCCAGGTTTGGGAATCACTTTAGAGGGTTTTATCCGGTGCTCGTTGTTGACTTGATATGCTTACCAGTGAGCATGGTGTGAACACAGAAACTTCAGAGGAAAAATCGGAATCACCTTTTCGCCCCTGCTCCTTTCGTAGAACAACCTGCACAAAGAGGGAATAGTAACAACTCAAACTACCATATTCCAACCCGCCAAGACTAAGGGACAACCAATATTAAGTACGGCCACATCTCTTTTGCACCCCTCAAGTATTTTTTTTATTGTAGTTTTTAGTTGAATTTTGGGTTGTCATTAGACTATGTAGCCTTTCGATTTTTCTGAACATTGTTGATTATCTTTTTCCCTATTCTTAATTATTATTGTCGAAATATTATTGTTCCTTTGCGTTGCTGACAGATGCTGGAAAGAAAGTCTGTTTAAAAAATAATACATATTTATGCGGGTCACAGTTCGCTGGGACAAATGCTCAGACGCGCGCCCTAACACCACCCACTTTATGCCCACCAACCATTTTTAAAATTGGATGTGGTCAACTGGAAATTCTATTAAGGCTTTGAATTAAAATGTTAAGATGTCCCACGTTACTGCAGAGTTTGCCATTCATAGTGCTATAAATCTCTGGAATATCCTGAGGCCACAGTGAATATCCCATCTGAGTGTTAATCAGCCAGGAGAGAATTGCAGACATCCTTTGTAAACTGTCGGCCAACAAGCATTGTTTTGAGAATGACAAAAAATAGTAAATGTTTTGCAACAGTAGTTTTTATAGCATTTTCAAAGTAAAATGCAAATGTTTGAGTAAACCAAGAAAAATAGGCTTGCCCAGACTCCCTCACCTCATTTGTCTACCTTATCCTCTACATTCATCCACGTTACATCTCTATTAGGTAGCCCCTTACCCGTTCACAGAAGACCCTTCACTGGCCCTTCGTTTAAGCTGCACTCTCTTTTTCACGAGCTAGATGAGAGCTCCTTCGTTGTAGGTATGTTGACTCACGCAACGCACTGTAGGACTTGATTGTTCTTCTCGTGATTTTCGTTAGACGTGCCAGGAACAAGGAGGGTATGAACAGGCAATATTCCTGAACATCTGCGTGCAGGGTATGTGAGTTGTTTCAGGTGCTAAGATGGTGAAAAGCCCCCCCACCCTTCCACACATGCAATAAGCGTATCCCCCTGTTTCATCAGGTAAAGGGGACTGCTTTCTCTAGGGATCTTGCATCAATCCAAGTTTTATTCCCTTATTATCTCCAGCCGCCCCCGCATTTTTACTTTTTCGCCACACACCCTCTAGTGGGTGCTTCCAAGCAGATAATTGAGTGGAGTTGACAACTACACCCAGTTGCTCTCTTGGCCGTGAGCTCGTATTACTGTTGTTTGCTAGTTTGGTCCTTAAAGCAGCAAGGATACCGTTAAAATGTGGAATTAAGGAGCACAAAGTGGTTGGTTAGTTGCGAACGGTTAGCTGTCGAAACAGCTTCAAAGCACAAAGGACTGGAAGTCTTAGTTTGCTTTTTTGTAGTAGTTCTTGTGTTAAATGGCATGTTGATGAAAGCCCCATTTGAGATACGCATCTCTAGGTTTTTTGTGCTGCCCATAAGCAAGTACCAAACGTGGTGGTAGTTGTGCTGTTTTTAAGCTATGAGTTTACTTTAAAAAATAGGGTTGACAGTGAATTTAAATTGGAAAGATAGCAGGAGTTCATAATTATTAATAAAATTATGGTGCAGTATTATAAAGGTGAGGGACTCATAAACTTGTCGACCATGGCCAGGTAACAATTGCTTCCAGAATAAAAGGGGGGAAATATGAACAAAATATGACCTAAATAAAATTTTAAAAATATAAATATACAATCTAAAAATATATAAGGACCAAAAAAATATTCTAGTTATTTTGCATTGTGACATTATTTTTATAACAATTAAGCTCTTTTCCCCTTAAATGTTAAATTGTTTAAATTGTAAAACATTTGTACATCACAGTAGTATTTGAAGTTTATTGTTCTGCCTTTAATTTAATTCTCCATTTGAGAATAATTTGGGGTCAAATATGAGAGCAAAATAATATCACATTCATTTTAAAAACATTTAACTGCTCTTTTACAAACTCTATCTATTTGAAAGGTAATAAATTGCTTTAAGCCTGGTTTAAATCAATTATATCCTGGGGCCGCCAATAGAAATCTGTTTTGACAGCTGACTATTTGTACATGCAAAAGATTCTTGTCCATCTGGGCAAGGACAGCTCTATTGACAAGAAGCCACAGGCAAAAGACAGAGGTCAAGCAATAGGTCAGACACAAGCTAAAGAACACAGATTATATTTGACCTCAAATCCTGTCCAATTTTAAATTTACTGTCATGAAAATAATCTATTTCAGTGGCTAATGGGATTTCTGCAGTTCTTGTAGAAACAGCATGCACTTTGGAAGTAGTTTAGTAATTTCCTGATTTTCCTGGTAACGCATGATGAGCTCCATGCCACACACTAATTATGAGATGCAATATGATTTCACCAGACTCTCCTGTTCTCTTTCTTCATTCATTTTCTTTCAGCATCTCTAAACGGGCACTAACCGGGTGGAAGTCCATTTCGTGTATTATTGGTTCCAATCTTGTCGTTCCTATTGTGTCAGGTTCCTTTCTTACACCAAGGAGCACTAATTTAAGAACATGGTTCGACTGCATGTCCTATTAACCATGTTGAATTTGTTGTACATGACCGATTTTTGTTCTGTCCCGACATGTCTGTCGAGAATTGTCCCCCAAAACTTATAACAATGCAGTGTTGTTAATGAGTGCCCATTAGCTTGGAGTGGTAATTTACCTCTGTGCGCTAAACTGTTCACCTACAAAACCTGGTACTCATCTGAGACTAGATTATGCTGAACTTAAACATATATCATACAAATGCCAATACAAACTAGGTGTTTAATATTTTGTTTTACTTTGTTACAGCATTACTATGTGGTTGAGGTTTTTTTTATTTTCTGCCCAAGTCAAAAGAGCTCATGCCCAAGTCTTTATGATCACTTAGAAAAGCAATAGTTCTCTTTAACAGTGCATACTTTGAATTATCCTTCATATCTGTAGCACAACGAATGTAGGATGTGCTGAAGTTTAATACTTATGGTTGTTCTAGTCCTTAATCCCCAAATATGAGCAATAGTAATATTGATGCTTACCTTAAACTAGTAATCTTTCACCACAGTAAATCAGATGTGAGACTGATTTGAGACGTGTCATTTCCTTTTCTATTGAAATAAATGTGAAAAGATGTATAAATGTTTTATTTTTGGGGTGGTGGGGGTGGGGGGTGCACTCTTCATGTGGAGGAATAGAAAATGGAAATTGCATCAATTGCATTGAGCATGCAACCATTCATTAAATACTCCTAAAACGGTACGCAGAAAAAATTAATAAATTCTGATTTACTGCCAAGTTACCTCCATGATTTCAAATTGATCAATCAGCGCAATTTAGCATCAGCAGTTTCATTTAATATTACATCAACCTGTCACTGGATTCGAGCTCATCTCTGGCTAATCCTTCCCTTTCTTTTGTTAAAATCACATCGGCTTCCTCATCCGGAGAGAAACACTTTCATTTGAAAAGCATTTTGTCTGTTCTACTCCTCCTTTCTCTCTCTCCATTTCTTTCACTACAGAGCTTTTATCTATCCCTTTATCCCAGCGTTCCTGTCAGGACGTTATCTCTCTCAAAATTTACATTTTAATTACAAGGCCTGTTGAACTCAGGAAAATCAATAACGCCACCATTGGCAGCTCAACTCTATGTCTACTGCTGGGCCTCTCTATTTCCTCTTATTGATTTATCTCTTTAGCACCTGCAACTTTATTGCTTCAGACAAATAGCTACCATTTTGGTCAATTTGAACAGAAAAAGAAAGCTTTTGGTCGTATTTCATGATTTTGCACACCTGCATGCCGCTATGATGCAGTTAAGTCATTGAAAGGGAGTGAACCTGGCTTTACTGTTACACCCGGATGATTACAATCAGGATTGTAGAAATCGGCCACATTAGGTTTCTCTTCTGTCCGAGTCCATATTTATGTCTTTTGTAAACAATCATAATCACAACCAATATCTATCTATCAGTTTCTTACCTGAAATTGTTGAAGTGAATTTTGACAGATAATTACTCCAATGCCATGTTCAGTTCCGTAGATTCTGAAAAAAATTTTCCAATTCTTATTGCAAAAAAAAACTAAAACAAAAAAAAACTTGTAAAGAAGATCATGTGTGATAAGAGAGACGTTTTCAGAGTAGTGTTGCAGTTGTAAAGTACAACCCCGTTATGAAATAAATCGATATTTATTGATTATATCTACTGTATATATATTATGTTGTGTGTGGTGTGTGTACATAGATGGCTTTGATAATTTGAAAACAAATAGGGACTTATTGTTTCATGAAGGATAATATGATTGTGTACCCCACCGCCTCTATTTACTAACTGTGTGAAAATTGTATAAATTTTCTTTTTTGATCCGGAGCGGACCCCAGTTTCCCGCCACCACATCGCTAATCATTAGTTTTCAAATATAAAAATGTGTATATGCGGGACAAGGTACATCCTACACTACGAGCATTTTGTGATTTTGAATTGGTTTTTGTGTTGGAAGTTTAATGTTCACCTGGCACCACATACAGGGGGGTGACAAAATGTAACAATACTGGTGCATTGTATCATTTGATTAATTAGACAATTGTTTTTTAGCCCGCATCACAGTTATTTTTTTTTTTTTTTTTATATTTCCAACCTCAGGATCGCCCAAAGACTTCATAAATAACATTGCATATATGTTTAAAATATAAAAAATAACAAAACAAAATATAGGCGCTTTTGTAACAGGTTACTACTATTGTAACAACTGATGTCTGGATTTTTGTGATAGTAAGTTGAATATTAACGCTGTTGTTTAACTGAATAAGACTCTTCTAAGGACTTAAGGTGTGTGTAATCTATTTCTAGAATCTCAACACCTCGGAATTGAAAAAATACTTATTTTGGAATCGAGTTCCAGCCCTACTCCATATTTACGTACAGAAATGCAGATAATTTGCTCACTGAATGCAAGAATAATGCATTTTCTCTCACATCTGCAGCTCACATGCATGAAATTTGGTGTCTGATGGGCCTGAATTAGGAAATCTGCAACCTAATGAACAGATTGGTTGGCACAATATATTTTATGTTTTTTGAAAATATATAAATACCAAACCGTAATATGTTTAATGCACATTAATATTTTGGTTGTTTTTCAAAGACTTAAAATTTTTATTTGAAATAGACATTTCAGATAAATGTATCTGAAAATACTGAATTTTTTTTTTTAGATTTTGCACTTTTGAAAACCATATTTGTTGATAAGAAATAAGAGCAGACAAGGCTTCTCATATACCCACTTGGCCATTTGTCTGTGTAAAGTGGTCAGGGGTCTCTTAATCATCCGTCTTAGAGGAATTCACCATACTTCGTTTTTAAACTTTTCATCTCATTCTGGAAAGCTAGAAAGATTAAGGGTGAGTATAGATCTTTGTTTGTCCCGAGTTTAAGACCAACTTAAGCCCTGCTTACTCACCCCCCCCCCCCCCCCCCCCCCCCCAAGTCCATAGACTTACAAGTTAACAAGCGATGTTGGGATTAGGTTACTATTAATTAAAGTATTAAAAAGTTGATGTTGTGTTCGGAGGTATGTTCACTTATCCATAAAAACATGTTTTTACCCTTCTTCAGTTTCTTGTTCTATCTAGGGTTGATGAAACTCCCTCAAAACGGTCAACCGATGGGGACAAAAAGCAAAGCCACAAAACCTTGGTCAAACACCTGTTCCTCTGTGTCATCCAGGTCTCTCTCGACTCAAGAGGGAAGATGCATGAGTGAAGAGCAGGACCCCCACCGTGCTGATGCACCGCTGCGTGCGCTCAAAACAGAGACTTCTATTATACTCCTTCACACCCAAGGTGATTTCTATACTTCCATGCCCTATTTTATCAGTTAACATAGACTGGTAAAGTAGCGCTGAAAAGAAAAATAATAATAATAAATGGAATCCTAGCAGTGAAAATCTGAAATATTAGTAAAGTATTAGAATGTTTTCAAATATTTCAAATATAGTGAAATCTGAGAAAGCAAAGTAAATTAATTTCAGCTATTTTAAATATAAATGTACGTAAAATTGCATTAAAAAGACTTTGGGCAGTCGCTATTTGCACTTAATGTAAAGAGACACTCCGTTATATATTAGTCTTTCACAAAAACATTAAATTTCTGACAATAACCTTTCAACAAAAGTGCACTTCTACAATTACTACAAATACAGAGTTAAATTTGTATGCGTTTGTATTAAAAAAACAAAACAGATTATATATATTTTTTTTTTCTCTAATTTCAAGGGCAAATATTCATAAAAAACTTATTTTATATAGTATTTAAAATACAAAATAAAATAAAAACTTTTATTGTTGTATTTTATGATGGCAATCTAAGTGTGTTCTGGTTGTTTCAGTATGTCTACTGAGGTGAGGAGTGACAAAGACAAAGCCTCTGTTAAGGCCCCTGTCATTCCGTTTGGTGTGGATCTTTACTACTGGGGAGAGGAGCAGCCCACCGCTGGCAAAATCATCAAGTAAAGTCTCATTCATAAAAAACATTGGGAATGTTTTACATAATACATTCATCAGTCTCTTTCTGAAGTATGAATGGATTGTGTTATTTGTGATATAGCCACTAGAGAGCAGCATTGTATGCTCACTGTCTTTTAGAACTCCTATTCCTCAAAATTAAATGATGAAAACATTGATCTGGAGGTTTACCTTTTTGACATCCTGAAACAAGATATACTTGTACAATATAGTTTTCCTACTGACATGGAAAACCTGGAAATTGTCATTTTAAGGCCTGGAAAATTCATGGAAATCTATAAAAGTCCTGAGAAAATCATGAACATTTCTATACTAAAAATACATTTTACTAGTTATGCTCACTCCTAAAATATTGAACCTGCAAAAATGCACTTTATGAAGGCAAATTCTTTAAAAAATGAAATTGTCAAAGATCACACATTGATAGAGTTTGTGCAGTTCCTGTAGTAAGACCCTGTCCTCACTGATTTTAGGAATGCATCACAGCACCAGTTCTGGGTGCCTCATGAGGTGGAGGAGGAAGTTGAAAATGAGGAACTGTCTGCAGAGATGAAGTCTAGATACATCACCTTTGCTGGGAAATTTAAACCTGTGGAGCACAAGTGCAACGCACCAATGCCAGATGGATCTTTGTGTGAACGTCAAGATAGAGTAAAGGTCAGAAAAGTAACAATAATGATGCCCTAATAAAATACACAGAAGAGATGTAATACTGAACTTTTTGGCCCATATTTAGCTGTGTTTGGTAGAATGGTAGAAACATTCTTATATCATGATGTAAATCAGTGGTCGCCAATCCATAGATCGCGACGGGTAGCCAGCATTGCAGCTCACTGTTCACGATGCTCGAAAAATAGGAAGAAAAATGTAAATATTGAATTGGGTTTGAGGGGATATATGAGTGTATCTCTGAAGGGAACCGACTGTCATATAAAAAGTTTGAATAGCAATGGCATTTTCGTCTCCGCTTACCCTCTGTATATAGAAGGGAGTTCTCAGTCTCCATTCAAAGGGCCAAGTCGAATTTTCCATCCAGTTGTCAACAGGTCCGGGACTGGAACAATGGTATTACAAACAACTTGTTTTTAATAAAATTACATAAACATGCATAACAAATAAACATAATTTTTTGGGAAAAAATAAAGTGCAAATTGCAAAAACATATTAAAATTTAAGGGTCGCCATAGAGGGATGACCGATAAGGGTTTTTACCTGGCCGATGTGGCGATATTTAGAAATCAGGGCAGGGAGTTGGCCTGTTTTTTGTGGCTGATGTTTGGCCGATTTTTTTTTTTTTCTGTCTTATTTATCTCATTAAAGGGAGTTTGAGTTTGAATGTTTATTGCAGGGTGCAAGATAGTAATAGTAGTAGTAGCTTAATTCAGAGTAATAATACATGGCTCAAATCTTAAGCACCTTCTCAAAACAGTTCTTAAGCATGCTTTTTGTTTGTTTGCTGACAGGACACCAGGTTTCTCAAAGAACTGCAAATGCAACATGAAATTCTCTGCCCGTCGGAGGGCATGTTGGAGCAGAGATATAGCGGTTCCCGGTACGGCTGTAAATCAAAATACAAATAAGGGCTAGGGCAAGCAAAATGGAAATGGGGAACATCAAAAGCTTTTCTGAAGGAGGGTCGGTTCTTTTCAATTATACATTATAAAAAAACACCCACGCGCATTGTTAATTTTGAAAAAACCAACATGCAGTGCTCAGGTTTATTAACGAAGTAGATTCCTTTTGGAAAATCTATTTGTGGCAGGTCAGTTGATGTGTGAGGGCAAACCAACAAATAACCCTCACAATGTATGGGAAGCACTGGACACTTCTATAAGTCAAATGGCCATAATATAAGTGATAACAAAAATAAATAAATAAAAAAATTACTCATATTGGCGGTGAAATGTCGTTCGATTATGTCAAACGTCATACGCTCCCTGGATGTCATGACAACAAATGACATGAAGGAAAAATTTCAATATCTCGCCTTCGCTTCCATTTCGGACCATCTCCAAAAAGACATTAAAAAACGAAACATATCATTTACAAGTTTAACATGCGTTTATGAAAGTAGGAAATAATTTGTGTTCTTGAAATACGAAATGGAGGTGGGTCCGGACTGAATTCCCTCCGGGTCTGGATCCGGACCGGAGTCCGGACTTTGAGAAGCACTGGTATATAGTATTGCTGCTTTGTTTACAGTGGTAACAAGGAAATGTACAGCATGCTGTTCCATGAGCGCCTCCTGCTGTCAGACCACGGTACATTGCATCTTCATCGCAGGCCGTTCTTTTTTTTCTGCTGTTTCTGTTTCATGCAGATATGTTTTATGTTGCATAATTTCACAAAGCTAAAGTCAGGACCATTCTTTTTTGCTTTAAATCCTGAAATTGTACAATCTACTTTAAAAAAAAAAACGTGTGCAGCATGGTTGAATCATGATTAAAATTCAGTGGTTGCCTTTAATTAAAAATGGCTACATATATTTAAGGCCAGCTTGCTTGCTATAAATTAAATAACCAAATATTACATTTGCTTTAAAAAAAAAAAAAACAGAATTCTGGAAGCGGCCATGACAAAATCATGATCGATGCATCACTAATGAAAATACTAAATAAAAGGCCTCAAATTGGAAGTACAATTTTGTTTTTAATCAATTCTTCAATCGGAAGATCTTGTCTTTCATAAAGGCTAAGGTCGGGGATCTTGGGCTTGAAAAGGTTGGTGACCACTGATGTAAATAAATAGATATAAGCAAGACACTGATTGAATAAACTGATTAATTAAATGAGATGTAATTTCAGTGCCCCTTCCATGGACACATTATCCCTCGGGATGAGCTGGGCAGGCCTGTTAACCCAGAAGATGCACTGCGATTGGAGAAGGAAAAGAGGAAGCGTGAGGAGGAGCAGCAGCCAGGTTAGATCTTTCATGCAACCTGTTTAACAATATTAACAATTAACAATTATTTTAACAATACTGACAGTAATCAACAGTGATAGTTACCTACAGGGATAGTTCACCCAAAAATTAAAACTGAGGATCAAATTGTTTTTTGTTTTTTTTGTTATTCTGAAGCATGATAGTAGGTGTGTTTACATATATATATTTTTTAAATATGAATTATTCAAATTTCAGATTCTGAAAGTTGTTTATATGACCCCTAAATGTTGCAGTCCAATTCAAATATTTGTTTACATGTGCTTTACATGTATTCCAAACAAAACCCAGTCACCACAGGAAAAGCCACCACAATGTCACTAGGGCCTTGACATATCTAAAAAGAAAGCTGACATTTAAGTCAGAAGAGCTTTTTAGCAAATATTTAGTAAATATTAATTCTCCTCCTCTGACCATTTTGTAAGATGTTAATTGTATGTCAACATAACCATCACATCATTGTGCATGTGGGCAAGGTATGTTTGAATATGATATGATAGAGACAATTGTCAGATTCAGGTGTTTACATGCCTATTTTTTCCTCTTGATAAGATTATTGTGAGTCTTCATCGCCCCATTAAATCTCAGTACAAATTTCATTCAGGTCGATCTCTGTCAGATCGACTGAGATGTTTACATTGTCTTTTCAGTCCAATTAATCCATCAGTCCATTACAAATTGATTATTTGGCTGCATGTAAACATGTATGGAAAAGAGCAGCATGAGACTTCTTCAAAATATCTCATGTATTTGCAGGTGTAAGACTTCCATCTGTGGACACAAAATGAGTAAATTCTAACAAAATGTGCTGAACTACTACTTACAGTTTTGCAAAACTCTTAAGGCATGCACTCTTGCCAAATTAATATTGCACACCAAACCTGAAAGCTTGATACTCTTCTTTCATGTTTTGTCAGCCCAGTGCTGAAGACCCCCAAAGCCTTTTACACTGTCAAAAGTCCTTTAGTAACCAGCATCCAGGTGAAATCCTAGACCTCCATTACCCACAGTTCCTTCCTTATAACACGCTGAGTGGTCAACAGCCCAATCAGGTGGCTGTGAGACTCAAGGAAGAGATGAACTGATGGAATCCCATCCAAGTCATCATCAATACACAGATAATAGGACAGGCTGCATCTCACTCTGCCTCTCAGCTTTTCTCTTTTCTCCTTCTCGCTTGGGTTTCTTGTGGAGTCGGGTGCTAAAAGCCAATTAAGTAGCGTCTCCATGCTGTCACTGGAGCGTCGGATGTGCTTTCTTTGGCCACAGTTTACTTGTTAACAAACAGTTATCTGAGGCAACTGACTTCAGGGGCCTGCTGACCACTGGCTTGTGAAATAGCATCTTTTGTAACTAAGTAAGCTATCGATCCCCGTGACTCCATCACGCCCTCTCCCCGTCGACATGCCGGTTGTCAGGGTAACCACAGGACACCCCACCTGTTCTGCTGCGCTGCTGGTGTGCCCATGATGTCCATCAGTTCACAGACTGAACACTTGCTCCCCGGGTGCACCATTGATTTCTGCTTCAGGCTTCAGTCTTCCAAAAATAATTCAGTCGCACGTGATTCTGAACACTGTATTTGTTTCAGTGTGTCTAATGTAAATTTCTCGTTTGTATCATTAGTGGTGCTCATACTTGTAAGTGTGACCTCAGATCTAACACCTATGCTGTACCATTTAGCTAATAATATGTTTGAGGTACTGATATGAATCCTTTAGGCTAAATAAAGTACAAAGGTGTACTTTTGAAAATTATACCACCCTGTGACAAGTTTTGTAGCATTTTTTTTCAGAGAGTGTAGAGTCTTGAGGGTGCAAGACTCTTTTGAGTTGGCCAGTAAGCAGCCACACTAACATCAGCATAGCAACAGACTAACAATCATTTAGAACTCCTTAGTAACTGCATAGTGATGCCCTGGCATCCCCCCATAAAAGCCAGTTTAAGTTGCTTTGTTACATTTATTAAAACTGTGAAACATTTTGATTTTCAAAGTGCTATTATGGGATGACTGCTCTAAAATCTTTCAACAAAGACAAACAACAGGACATTTATGTAGGTCACTTTGACTGTTTCATTGTATGTTGGTCTCACTTTGAACAAAAGTCATTTTTAAACAAAAATATATTGTGTTCTCATCATTATGACAGTGGGCACTGTGAAGCCATGCACTAAAAATATGCTACACCTATATCAGTTTTGCCTTTTAATTCAAGTCAAGTCACCTTTATTTAATATATAGCTTAGACAGTACATATTTTTATAGCGCTTTATATAATAGAGATTGTTTCAAAGCAGCTTTACAGTATTAAACAAAAAAAATGTGTGCTGATAATGCAAGAGAACAAAAGAAAACAGTCAGTTGGCAAGGAAACTAAAACTCCATCAGTTCGGCAGGAAAGGAGAAAAAGTAAAAAAAAAAACCTTGGGAGAAAAAAACCAGGGCGCAGTCGGGGCCAGTTCTCCTTGGCCAGACGAAAAACCAGCATGGGTTGTGGTTTAAATTCAACGGCTTGCAACGCAGTCAGATATGAGCAGAGGGACTAATCTGTGTTTTCATGGTTCTTGAGCCGATGGATGACGGAGGGCTTCGCAGTGGGGAATTCTGTCTCTAGGTTAGGCCTGAGTTGAAATGGTCTCTGCTGACATTCAGGACTGAAGAGGTCTTCGCTAAGTGCTGATCCACCATCTGGACTGGATACAGAATGGATCTGGTGGCCCTAAGGTGACCCTATGAAATAGAGAAAAAACAGGCAGACTGTTATTAGCGTAGATGCCATTCTTCTTACAAAGTAACAAGTACATCGGGCGTTATGGGAAGTGTTCCCCTTTCCGGTTGACCTAATTAATGCAGCATAAAAATCCTTTAACAGATTTGAATAATAGAAATGTGTTAGTGTGTTATGTGTAAGCCAGGTTAAAGGGATGGGTCTTTAATCTAGATTTAAAAAAACGGGACGATGTGTGGTCTGCCTCCCGAACAATGTTAGGTAGGTTATTCCAGTGTTTGGGCACTAAATAGGAAAAGGATCTGCCACCTGCAGTTGATTTTGATATTCTAGGTATTATCAAATGGCAGCAGACGTGAAGGACTGTAATGCAATTAGAGCTCGCTCAAGTACTAAGGAGCTAAACTGTCTTCAGGGGCTGTTATACGGTCATTGGCCCCGGATTTAAAAATGAAATACAATGGTTTAATAAGGGAGGCCAGTTGGCAGAGGGACAGACACTGGGGCTAATCTGTAATTATATAGTAATAATACATATTGATGATCTCGTAAGAACTCTTAAGTGCTGCATTTGGGACCAGCTGGAGTGGGAGTTTTGTTACAAAAAAAAGATAACATAACTATACAACTTGAGGTCATAAAACGCAAGGACAATTAATGTTTCTGCATTTGACATTTGAACATAGGTAGTAATTAGATTTGTTTAAGATGGAAAAAATGTGGTGTTACAAATGATACGGAAAGAAACCGGACATTCAAAGGAGAAGCTGCTATTCAAAACAGGCACACCTAAGGGCGTTCCTAACTTGAGGACGAGGAATTGACAGAGCAAGCCAATCAAGTGTGAAGACAGTGTTTCTAGATAGTAACATTGCAAAGTATTTTGGTTCCGTATATTAAAACT
Organism: Sinocyclocheilus anophthalmus; assembly: GCA_018155175.1. Taxonomy (NCBI): domain Eukaryota; kingdom Metazoa; phylum Chordata; class Actinopteri; order Cypriniformes; family Cyprinidae; genus Sinocyclocheilus; species Sinocyclocheilus anophthalmus. The sequence continues at coordinate 120,197 of JADLZN010001550.1, read as the reverse complement.
CCGTCTGTTTTTTCAGAATTTAGCAGTAGAAAATGACTAGTCATCCAGTTTTTTATATCAGCTATGCATTCTGTTAGTTTTTGCGAGTGGTAGGGTTTTGTCGGGTTGTGAAGAAAGAAATGTAGAGCTAAGTGTAGGAGCTTCCTGATGATATCTCCCGAGAGTAACATGTAAAGCGTGAAAAGCAAATGTCCTAGTATTGAGCCTTGTGGTACTCCATACTGCATTTGTGAACGATTTGATACTTCTTCATTCATTGCTATGAATTGATGGCGGTCAGATAAGTATGATTTGAACCATGCCAATGCAATTCCACTAATGCCAACATAATTTTCTAGTCCATTCAAAAGAATGTAGTGGTCGATAGTGTTGACCACTACACTGAAAAAAATGTTTCATTCATCCAATTAAAAAAATTTAGGGTAATGATTCACATCTATATTTTTTAACTTGAGCCAATGAAAAATAAATAGTTAAAATATAGATGTGAATCATTACCCTAATTTTTTTTTAATTGGATGAATGAAAAAATTTTTTCAGTTTGCGGCTCTTAAGAGACTAGTAGAACAAATAGAGACGCTACCACCACAATCGGATGATTACGTGCAGGTCATTTAATAGCAAATCCGAAAAGTTAATTAAACTGTTCAACATGACTTAGTAGGGACAATAAATTACACATCCCATGTCAGTGACAAATAAATTTGAAGGAATGTGTATGCCAAGCAATATTTTCTGGCTTTAGAGCTGCTGTCTGTTGTCTTTAAGTAATATTCAAGTTCTAAAAAGAGCTTAACAGTGTTACAGACTTTGTGTCATAATTGTGTCTTAAAACATATTTTCATCCCTTTTATATTTGGAAAAACACTAAATATGTTACAGTGAGACAAATTTACAATTTAGGAACGGGGGCCAATTTCAAGGGACACCGAAAACTCTACTCACCACAAGCAGCACCAATGAACCAGCTAAATAAATCCAGGGAGCACTTGATAATTAAAGACAGGTGTGTTGGAGCAGGGTTTGCACTGAGCTCTGCAGGAAGGGAGATTGGGAACAGGATTGGGCTCCCCTGTGATAAACCATAAAATGGCTGTAAAATTGACGAGAACAGCTTTGAAGCTGAAATAATTCAAGTTTTAACAGAAAAATTTACATAAAGGCCTTTATAAAATTATATGGTTCACATTTCTGCCTCACCATAACCACAATTTTTGCCATTTAGAAGTCAATTATTTCTGTAAATTAATTTATATTTAACCCAGAATAGTCTGGACTGGTGCAAATCTCCCAAAGAACAATATTACTGTGCACTTCACAACCATCTTATCATACTATTTTTGTGTTTAAATGTGTTTTCTATAGATAATCAAATAGGCTGACTGCAGCTGTTGCCTGAGATGCTCATGTGTGCCCGACTTATGCAGATGCGAACTGTTGACAGAGTAGTCAGACCTGCTGCACAGCTTAAGTTAAACACAGGGCCCCCCATCATCCTCACAGCAAGAATGAAGCCCCTAAAGACTTGACTTAAGTGAGGATGGATTGTAGCACTCATGTAACGGGGGCCTTTCACCTCCATAAATCCTTATAAGGACGACCAACTCCTCCATATTCATTTAAAAGGCATTTGTTGCATGCATGCTTTTCACTACAGACTGATGAAGCGCAGTACTCTGTGCAATTAAACACTTCGGAGATTGTAAATAATTTAACAGCTACCATTTTATCATTGCAAGATATGCATGTATCAACAGTAGGGGACATGCTTAATGAAAAGTTGATGATTTTTTGAGTCCGAAAGCTTACACCAAGGAAAGATACGGAAAGCAATTTGTTCTTGGAGAAATCAGCAATCTGAGAGGGGAATTGTTACTACAAAATGGCCCAAATTAAACCATTTTTCAAATAAGATTTTTTAAGGGGAATGGAACCTTGTAAATATATTTTTTTCTGCTGGGTCTCGTAATTGCTCTTGTTCTGTATTCGATATATGTATCTATCTATCTATCCTCCTCATCTAACACTACTGTACAAAGTGTAGTAATAATATTTTTGAAGATCATAAATTGAATCCCCCCAGACCCCACCAATGTGGGACACCCGTAAAAACCTTAAATCGGTTAACAAAAAATCTATTTTTTAAAATAAATGTGTTCTTTATCTTTTCTAGTTCATTAAAAAAGTATGCGAAAAAAAAAACAGGTTTACACAAAGTGATTTTCTGTTTCAACACTGAAATAAGAATAGAAATTATTCTTTGGGGCGCATAAAATCAGCATATTAGAATGATTTCCAGTCCTAGTTATATTAAACTTTTTCACCACTGTTAAGTTAAATGTCCTTACCATCACACATTTTTACTATCACTCATTATACCAAAATCAAAGGCTGAGGCCTTGATCATCTTTATATTCCATGGGATAAATGATTTAACAAAGATGATGCATAGTTCGAATTTGAAGAAGTTTCTTATTTTCAAGATTTGAAGAAGTCAAATATTTGAAGAAATGTATGGTGCATTGATGTAAATTCTAGCAACCTTTCTCCCATTGGTTCAGATTGGCGAGACCCAGAGCTCATGAGGGAGATTGAAGCCGCGACTGGAGAAGATCTGGGCTCCTCAAAGACGTACGGGAAGGGAAAGAATGGCAACAAAGGAAAGTCAAAGAAAAAGTACCCAAACCTTACAGATTTAAAGCAAAATGCCAGTACCTCTCGTTCAAGACTAGAGAAGAAAGTCTTCAACAAGTAAGTCATAGTATATGTTCAAGATTAAACACAAAATCACTCAATTGGCCTGATATTTTTGGTTATATTTGGAGATAACTGAAGTCAAGTATATTTTTATTGAATATTGGTGAACAGTATATTTCACAAGTGATGAGTAAATAAAGAATTTGAATCTCAACCACATTGTTTCCTCATAGGAGCTCCATGAGACGAGTTACAGAGGTCATGAACACGATGGACAAGAGGAAACATGAGAAATTTTCAAATCAGTTTAACTATGCACTGAATTAAAGGATACAGCTCGCCACACCTCAGTTGTTTGGATTATTACACAAATAAAAAAAAGTGCATCATTATAAACTTTAGATTGTCATTTGTAATGCCTGAATTATTTTAATATTTTTTTCTGCATGGTATATAATTAATTTTAAAAAGGTAAAACTTTTGTCTTTGCTACATTGTATTTATGTAATCTAGAATTTAAAATAGAACAGTACTTTTAAAGAAATGTGTTGTCAGTGCAAGTCTTATTTGAATGTTAAGAGTACATTTCTATTCTGATTTTAAAAACCATGACTTCCTTCCTTTGTGAAGATTAAAAATACACCGTAGCAAAATTTGAATGCAAAGGCAAGGCAGGATTGTTTTTTCTTTTTCTTTTTTTTACACTTTAAGACTTGCATAAAATTTGAGATATTAATGGTAGGATGTCCTTCAAGTAACACAATCTCAATAGGCTTACAGTTTACCTTAATCGATTAGGCCCGCTGAAACCGTAAGCACACATCTTTTTATTAATATAATTTGTGTAGCAATTATATTTAAAAACATCTTTTCATTACAACAAATGAAGAATGGCTTACAATTTTAAATGAGGCAAAGTTAACATGATACTGTATATTGCAGAAAAAATATAGCATTGCTTATGAAACAAGGAAGCAATACTTTTCAACCAGCCTAAAGTTGTTAATTGGGAAAGTGATTTCGCTGTTACTGAATGGGTGTGTATTGACATTGGTCTTACTCGTGGGGTCTGACTCCAAAAAATACTCCTTTTATTTGTGCATTCGCTTTGGATTCTTCACACTGGTAGGACGCGTTTTTTCTGCCGTGGAAATCAGTTAAAAAATCTACATAAATGTATAAATAAGTATGATGATATCCAAACGGACGGCGAAGAATATTTTCATCGGACAAAAATAATAATGTATTTAAAAAGATCGTCATGGTCCGTGTGCAATATAACAACTATAATTCCCCCCTTAATTTTATTCACTTGCAAAATTGGGGAAAAAAGACATTGTGATTTTAAGTATTTAATGCATTCTAACTAAAAAAATAACAATAATACGTAATTAATATAATATGCTGTAAACGTGAAATGTAGCTTTTGCACCCATTTAATTGTGTATTATATGTCTGGCCACGACACGAGATCTTACGCTGGCATGCAGGAAACTAATTTAGCAATCGTTTTTAAATATTTAACACAAAACCCTTTTTTACAAAACAATCGCTAACATTATTTCCCCGTTGAATATCGAGTAAAAGAAAAGTTTGCTTGTATAATATAGGTTTAATGTAATAGTTTATGCCATTCAAAGTTTAAGCAGAATAACTACAAAGCATGCATCAATAACAATCGCAACAGCAAGGCTGAAAATCATGCGAATTTTAGCAGCATTACTAATTCGTCTCTAGGTGTTGGACCCCTTAATATGACTTAATATTAATAGTACTTAAAGTACGAACATTTCAGAAACGAGTCCCGTGTTAAACATCAGTCTTTCTTTACTTTCACTAGCAAACGGAAATACAATAATAGCCCAAAATCATTTAACGAACAAAACTTTAAATTGCAATCGAAATATTTTAAAAGCATAAGTTTCAACTGCCTTTCCGTAGTCATCAGTTGCTTAAATATCAATAACGTGAATGTCAGCTATTAAATCAAAACGTCGATTTAAAAGGGACCTTTATTATCTTATTTTAAATATTTAAAAAATGTAAAATAATAGCATTTTCTACATTATATAGCTATTCGTATATAGGTACATAAGTAATGTTCAAATAAATTAAAGCAACAATAATCTGTTTCAGCATAAGTCATTACACACAAGGGTTTCAAAAGGGAGAAAGTTTCTAAATTGGTAAAAATTACGTGAAATGTAAAGTAAATAGATGAACACCTGTTCGCGCTTCATTGACGAAAAGCTGGAATTAATCGCGGTCAATTTCGTGCAAAGAGAAAACGGTTTCACAGTTTATAAACTTCAACTTCAAATCAGACATTAGCATAGAGTGCAAGATCATGTAAAACTTGGTTTTAAATTTAGTTCAACGAAATGTTTGACAACTGTTCTTTGTCATCTGTAATTTTATTTCAACCAATTAATTGTGAGACAAACAATTAAATAATAGCATAGTCTATGCAACGTCAAAATTAAATAATATGGCCCACAGAAAAACAAAAACAAAAACTTTTCATTAGGCTTATGTTTACACGATTTTAGTCCAATCTCATTCTTTGTTTCAGTAGGCCTACATATCGTTTAATTCATGTGCATTCAAAGTTAATGTCTAAACACGTTTCATAATAACTGAATATATACAGTTTGACCTTGAGAAATATTCACATTTTATCAAAATGAAACATATTGTAATGAAATCTAATTATTAGCATGTATTGCCGGACATGAGGAAAATTATTCCTAAACTTAATTCTGGGCTTGCCACAGTTGCAGAATGTTTGCTACATCTCACTTGCAAAGACATTTGATAGGTTTGTCTTAAAAACTGTGTAACAGCATAGTGCTTCAAGTTAAAAATGTTCCTGTGCCGGATTTGACCGGACAAGGTTTCTTCCGATCCGGGACAAGATCTCCTGAAGATGATTTCTTATAAGTGCGGCGCGTAAAATGTGTGAGCTCCGTAAGTCTGAGAGCCGAGCATGAAGGGTGACAGTACCGCGTGACCCGGCAGAAAGGGCAATTGAGTGGTGCAGACGAGTCCTCCTGGCGTGTGACCCGGATAGCTGGCGTGCATGGACAGATGACCGCCCATAGGAGGAGACGGGCTCAGAGGACTCAGGCTGCCCAGCCCGCTGCTCGGTCCTCCTCCACCCCCGCTGGTCGGTGCGCTCGTGTCTGCTCCCGGGTTCTGTTTCTTCCACTTGGTCCGGCGGTTCTGAAACCATATTTTCACCTGAGTCTCTGTCAAGCTTAAAGACAGCGCCAGGTTGAGGCGTTCGCACACGGACAGGTATCGCGTCGACTTAAATTTGTTCTCCAGAGCCACCAGCTGCTCATACGTGAAACGCAGTTCGGGCCCTTCTGGGTTTGCCAGACTTGGAGTCTGAACCGGAGCGCTTGCGTTTGGGTTTGACCGAGTGATTCTGTCCGTTTGATGAGGACTGTTGGGTCTGCTGTCCTTCTGGACTTTTACTTAGTGAGTCGTCGTCCTCGTGCTGTCCAAACTCGGCGTTGTTGTTTCCTATCATCAGGCCGCTGCTCTCCTCGCTGCACAGGTCCTCCTGCAGCTCGCTGTCCGACTGATGCCCTCGGGTCAAATCAGCCTCGCATTCATCTGACCGGAACACAAATCCGTCTTCTGTGGAAACACACAACACTGCCGTTAAAAGTCAGCTTTACACCGCCGTCTACAAATGCCCTGAATGCACAGCTGAACACAGTTTAACACGCTGATATGAGTTTGGTAGCTCCAACGGGGAGAAGAAAAGAATTTTAGTAAGGAAATTCAGTTGTTTCTTACTCTAAGGGTTTTATTTTAGAGTAAAATAGATGAGAAAAATATAGCAAATATAATTTTCTCATTTAAATAAATATGTAACATTTCTTGTAATGTGATTTCGATTGGTAAGGTAGAAATTATTTTCGACTTTAATTGTCTGAAATAAACTAGGCTACACTCTTAAAAATAAAGGTGCTTCACGATGCCATAGAAGAACCTTTTTTGTCTAAATGGTTCCATAAAGAACCTTTAACATCTGAAGAACCTTTCTGTTTCACAAAAAGGTTCTTCAGATTATAAAAAGGTAAGAAAAAGATGGTTCTTTAAAGAACCTTTGACTGAATGGTTCTTTGTGGAACCAAAAATGGTTCTTCTATGGCATCGCTGTGAAGAACCTTTTAAGCACCTTTATTTTTAAGAGTGTATAGCACATGCCTAATTATGTTTAGTCAACTAGTTTCAAGTTGAAATCCTTAAACTGAATGACAACATTTTTAGACTTAAAATTAAACTGATATTTCTGTTCTAGTCGTTTTTTAACTCTGTATAAACCCCCCCCAGTCGTGGACAGAGTAGTGCGTCGTCCATCTTACATTCGTCTTGACATCTTAAATCACAGCACGCTCGTCTAATCGATAACTCTCAATTTACTCATCCATTTAAAGCGGCTGTTAAAAACAGCACAAACCTTATCAAATTATTGCAGCCTACAATTACTGTTTATTGAAAATTGCTTTCGTGCGCTGCCTCTAATCAATCATAGAGGTTGACACATATTTGTCCTTGCAAATGCAGGCACAGAAGATAAGATGATCCCAATGAAGACCGCGCTTTCTGTTTTCACCATTTAGATTCCAGACAAAGCACTAATATATCTAAAGAAAAAAACAATTAAACTCATTCGATTGTGTTTAATTTAACACAACTAGCTGCGTAAAGACGCTGATAATGTGGAGGATCTGCTCCAGACTGGTCGATATCCTATTATAGAAATGAGTATATCTCTTTCAGGCAGCTTGCAAACGCTTTCTCAACATTTAAATTATAGGACCAAAATTCGGATAATTACAAGATTAAAACCTATTATACTTATTAAAGGAGATATCGATCACGGGTCTCCCGCCACAAAACAAAAAAAAAAAAAAGTGTAGAAGGTGCTCGAACTGTAGTGCTCCCAAATCTTTGGAGCTCAAAAATTGCTAAAATTATTAAACGTAAGATTTATTTAAAGATGTGTTTTTATGTATTCACCTGACAAACAAACACACACGCACACACAATTAAAATGCCAAGTGACATACATTTTAAAATAAGTTTCTACCAGTCTCAAGAATAACAGTAAAAGTAACATCTTTTAGAATAATGAGGGATTATTATTATAATAATCCCTCAGTTCACTCCACAACCACTCAATAAAAAAGACAACATGTCAATTTACAAGGATTTTAATTATTTAAAAAAAAACTGATACAATTCCTTCTGTAAATAAACTTTAGTTTAAGTCCATCTGTATGGCTCTTCCAGATGCAGAAGAGTGGTTTAAGGTCTGGTTGCATTTGTTAACAATAAAGAAATTATTTTGTTATAAAACTTGAGTTTTCTTATAATAAACACCCTAAGCAACAAAACAGCTCTGAATATGGAGATTCCAAGCAGTGTCCTGCAATGACGTTATATTCTATCGAAAACTATTTTATACATTATGACGTAAATAATTATGAGACTAATAAAAGTACGAATATTCCAAGTAATTTATTTGACACACCACAGTATCATTTTAAGCGAAAAGTGAAAAAAGTGAATTATAATCGTTAGGGTTAGGTGACCAATCACAGTAACTAAAACACGGCCTTTTTACTCCCTTATACAATCCAGGTACATTTTGCACTTAAGATTATAAGAATAATAATAAAATAATAAACATAATAATAAACACACACGCACATAGGCTACTTGCCCACATTTCCATTATATGATTTTAACTTGGGCTACAACGTTAATGTTGAAAAAATGCATGCCCATGTTATTTGTAAACGATGCACTTTCACTCTGTCATGTTAAACATAATTTTGAACATACACACAATTATAAGGAAAAACAATCGTAACTTACTTAAAATCCCTGATGTTTTTTTACAGTCGTAGTCCTCTTGATAAGACTTGAGGTCCATCGTGTGGTTTGAGTCATCGCTTCTGTTTTCCGCACCAAACGTGAAATCACAACCTGTCCTGTTAGGTGTTTGCTTCTTACTAGTAAATTTATTGGGGTCCAAAATGTCCAAAACCGAGAAGGGGGTTGTCCTGTGGACTGTAGGAGGCGCGCCGGCGGGTGAGGGCTCGTGTCTCGGTGAGGTTTCTCGACTCTCCGCCGGTAAAGCGTCTCTCTCTCCGGCGCAGTTAAACACGGGCAATTCTCCGGCAGCGAGCCGCTTGTCGTCCATGCCGTCCCGCGGAGCGACCACGATCACAGCGGCAGGCACGATGGATTCGCCAGCCTGCACTTTATCCCGGTTCATAGCTCTCCAGAGGGCAGCACAGCTGTCTGACTTCTGTTTTCTTTCGCCGGTCTTTATTCAACAGGACACATACTGGTGAAAAGACATCGAATAAGAGCAGTCTGCTACTTAAAATGATTTTGGTCAGAAGTTGATCCAGCCGGTCTCTCAGTGTGTGCCGATGTCCCACCTGCCTCAGGCCATTTTTTCTGGGTTTGTAACCTGTCCCCTTCAGGGACACCCTCGTTTAGTCTCGCACACACCACACACCATCATTTCCAACACACACACACCCCCTCCCTCCCAGCTGGCTACCCTCCTTTAACAGCTCTGATCATCGCTCATTTAACTAAGACACAAGCCGGGCCTTAGTTGTATGCCATTACAGATTCCACTGTGAGTGGTAATTGGCTACCACTAATTAATTCCATGCCTCTAACGCCCTATATCTCGGTCTGAGTATGAGGCGAACCAGAAGGAGTGTGAGTATATGTGGCCTTCTGTATTTGCCCTTTTTTTTAACCAGCGTCCTGTAAATCACACTCAACGTGAGCAGCCACCTTCCCGGACGGGAAACACCTAAAAAGGGTATATTGTCCTGACTTTCTCCCTCCCACTCCCGTGGCTGGGTGAAGGGTACCATAATCAGTGTTTTCAGAGAAATTAATGAGACCCCCCAAATGGGACCAATTGAAAGCAGTGATTTTGGGAGTGGCTTAGCGACAGTTCCTTTCTTCACTATGAGGACAGAACAGAAACAAATAGAAAGGCATTTGTAATTGTTTATTGGCTGATTTGATTATATATATATATCATATAGATTAATCTATATTATATTCTATCTATGCATATGTTTCTTTTTATTTTCTTTTGTTTGGTTCAACACGAACAAGGTCTGTTCTTTGCAATTACCGAAGGCAATGACCCTTTATAAGCAAGAAATTAAAAGTTGCACAAAAATGGGTAAAACAATCAGCTGTAAGGATGAACATGATTATCCCATCAAGACTGGACCCATGGGAGTCATGATATAAGCCCCTGCAAGAGACTGCAGCATCACGGGCCATGACATTCAACTTCTAATCTGATCTATACAGGGGCCAAATAATGGCCATTATAATAGGCTTTCCCATGAGTGTTTTTCAATTTTGTAGCCTACATTTGCACATACTTCTGTACAGACTAGCATTCTAATTTTAACAAACTGATTAAATTATGTTTTATGTAAATTATGCAAATTAAACACTAAACAGCACAAAACCTTGCATTTGCAACTTGATTATACCGTAGTAGACTTCAGATATGTTTAACCATGAAAGCACAATTTGTCTATCCATGAAAACACATAATTGGCTGTTGAGTCAGCCAGGCTGTTTTGCTAGCTGATTGGGGAATTGCTGTAATTAGGAAATTCTCCCAGTAGCAAATTGAATGATTTAGTCAATTTAATCATATTATGCACAATACTTTGCATGTTAATTGTCCAATTCACAGACCCCCAAGTCTACACACATGAAACAGATCGAACCGATTTCCTTTTTTATTACAGCCTAGATTATGTGAGAAAATAACTAGATCCAATGAATTGTCATATTCATTATTGACAATTTAATAACCAAAGATACCCTTTTAATTTTCCCAACAAAACCACGCTCGTCCCACCTAACCATTGTGCATGAGCATTAACCCACCGTCCCCAGTACCACCCTATATCAGATCATTTGACCAGATAATAATAAAACATTCACAGGTCTCTATTGTTTTAAATGCATGAGATAATATCAAAAGCTAAAACTGACCAGGGAAGCTGGGTAGATTACATCACGAGGTATTTAAGACTAAATGAATATGATTTCACCCCGCCCCCGCCCAGCCTCTAAATAACGGTCCATCTTAACACAACATACTAACACTATAAAAGGTTTTGTTTTTGTGCTTAGACAGCACAACACCTTTGCAGTCATTGTTACACAATATATAAATATTAGGGCCGCCTTCCTAGTGACTCTGGAGATTGCTACAAAGACAGTTTAGTGTCAAAAACGTGGTCGAAGAAATCTAAGATTTTTAAATGAGCACAGAGAGTAACCGCTTGATTTCAATCTACCACCATCACAAACAGCGATGATGGTAAAAGGTTGGGGGGGGGGGGGGGGGGGACTCGAAATCAAAATTTGAACGGGTGAGCTCTCATTCTACTTGATACAGAGGTGCCCAAGACCAATGTGACTATAAACTCGAAGTTGAGATATTACACGATTACTTATGCTATTTTTATAATCTATAATATTTTGGACTATAATTAATTAAATATAGCTAGGATCAGATGGAGACTCGGTCTGGGAGAGTCGGGGGTTATTAAGGCTGCTAAATGACGAATAGGCAGAAAGTCCAATCTTAGGACGAGGGTTTGGAACGGATACATACGTTGGCTGGTTTCCAAAATTAGCAGGAGGAGGACAGAGACAGACACGCCCGTTTTTTCGCATGCCGCCACCAGCGGAGAAATGAATAAATAACAACTGAGGTTTAATACCTTCTCTTATTAATTGTGGTGCATTCATGTTTAAGCAGAGGCAATTCCTTTTTTTTAAACAAAAAAAACAACAACATAAAATGTACATTACAGCCATGATAATAAGTGCATAATCTAATTTTGTAAGCGCATTTCCCACGATCTTATGATGTACTGTATTAGCTCTTATTGTGAAAACCCTATTAGTGTTAAAAAAACGCTTTGGTGGGTGGTTATGATTTCTACTCCTTTTTTTCTAAAATCTTAATGATAATTAGCACAGGAGACATGGATACATCTGCAAGTAGCAAGTAGCTGCTGCTATGCAATGTGTTCAAACTGACCAGAGGGGGACGCGCTTCTCTTCAATCTCACTGTTTATAGTCAGAATGCATAGAAGAGAGTCTGGACACTCCACATGAATGACAATAAAATACATTTCTGGAGTTACGTATTAGCAGTATAAACCAAAGTAATCTATAAATATGAAAGCAAAACTTGTAGCATCTTATTCATCAAATTACTGGAATTATATTTTACCTGTAACAATACAAATAGTTTTGCATATATTTGAAGGAATAAAATGATCAGACTAATTTATTATGTATTATGGCACAATTTACACTAAAATAAGATAAAAAAAAATAAACTACTGTTCAAAAGTTTGAGCTCGTAGATTTTTTAAAAATGTTTTAAAAAAATAAATAAAAGTCTCTCATGCTTACCATGGCTGCATTTTTTTATTTATCAAAAATACAGTAAAACTGTACTATTGTGAAAATTATTGCATATTTAAAAAAAAAAAAATTATATTTGAATATATTTAAAAATTTAATTTATTCTGTGTCAACGCGGAAATTTTCAGCATCATACTCCGGCAGCAGTGTCACAGATCTTAAGGTCATTTGAGATGTGATTTGTAGCTCAAGAAATCATTATTATATTACTATTTAGTATTATTATGATTTAATCAAGGCTGATTAAACAGTTGTGCTGCTTAATATTTTTATGTGACAGGTGATCATTTGTAAGGATTCTTTTATTTAAAAAAAAAAGTTTTGTAATACAGTACAAGTCTTTACTGTCAGTTTTGACCAATTTAATGGCCATTAATATTTTATAATGACATTTTCAATGACAATTCTGACAATTATTCAAGTTTTCCCCACAATTCTCATTACCATAATGTACTGTACACATATAAAATAATTTCTGTAATGCAGAACAAATTAGGTAAATTGTTTAAATATGTACATTATGAAAAAACATTATGAATTTTTTTTACAACATTTTTTACAGTAATAAGAATCATCGTTGAGATTAATGGAATTACACAAACAATTAAAAGTAAAATGTTTGCAATTATGGTAATGGGAATTTGGGGAGTATTTGATTGTGTCAAAAATAATGTCACAAAGCAAACAGTTGTAATGTTTCTAAAACGTGCTTCATTTTCATTAGGCAATAATATATTTCTATAATTATGGTTCATTCTTCTTTTTTTTTCTTTTTTTACCTATCGATGCATTTACTGATATCTCTTATGAGGCCAAAAAAAGGACACAACTAACAAAAGAATTCAGGAACTATAAATAAAGAAATCTTTGAAGCCATGAGAAAAACGTATGCTGGGGGCAATCATTCCAGGTTAGAGGCCTCTGCTTTTGTGTCACATTGAGGTTATAGTGTGTCAGTCAATAAGCAATACAACCGTTTGACTCACTGATAAACATTCGCTCGCGAGTGGGGCAAGGGGACATATTGATGACCATCTGAATTTTTCTTACCTTTGCAGGCCTCTTATTTCTCTACTTGGTGAGAGACTGTTTGGGGGGATTTATGCAAGGGTGGTCTGGTATCTCCTGCTGCACTTGCAGATGGAGCTCTAAATTGTGCATCACAGCAGACAGGAGCTGTTTAAATGCATTGAAACTAGGAGTCCTATAAGCTAACTGAACACACAGAATGCTGGCTGTAAATCCAGCACACGTATACTTACACCAAAGAGAGGTGAAAGAACAGCATTCTGGGGCTTCACTTGGTCAATCAGTCAAAATTAATTTGATCACAAAGTTTCAGAGAGCAGAAACCGTTGTTTGACACAATGTAAAATCTTAAAAACTGGTCTTATGGCTGAAGTGACTGCGGCAGGGTTGAGAATTATGAATGTACTCTCTAGAAGAACATTTGATTGCTCAGCCTGAATGTGTGATTTGCACTCGCAGGATTTACACTAGCAACCTGTTAACAATTCTAACCTTAGTATCTAAGCAGTGCATTTCAAATCATCACTAGCAATAGCTACCACTCCATAAACACAGCAAACATACTACAAGAACTTTAGACCCCGAATGAGACTATTTCTAGTTATGCTAAATTTATATATGGTAGGCTTGGACCAGATCTATATATATATATATTATATATATATAATATATATAGTGTTCGTTAATATTTTGATTTTAGAATTTTTGTGTTTTATTTTAGTTTAGTTACGATTTTAGTAATTGTGTTTTACACTATGGTTTAAAACTCTTTAGTTTAGTTTATTTAGTTTTTTTTTTTCACTTAATTAAACTAAATGGAAATGAGAACTGTTCTTGGCAACTAGCATCATTTATGAATATATATATATTATTTATTGATTGGAAAGTAGAAACTATCTTATATGGTTTTTATGGTTATGTGGTTTTTAGTTAATGATAATCCAGATTTGGGCAAACTGAGATTTCATCTTAAACTTCAAAGTGAGATTACTGGGGTCTTTTTCTCATGAAGAAACTGTGAGAAGCAGGGGAATTAAACAATAGTCATTTGCTTTCCATTAATTTCATTGGAGAAACAATTATTAGATGTTATTTGTGACTTTTCTTTATTTTCTATGGCTGCTTTTACAAACAAGGCACATTAATAAATTAAACTTGAATTTCTACTTAGTTACTGTATATCCACTGTTCATGTATAGTTTACTGAAATTGTTAGCTGATGTTTTACATATTAGTTAAACTGTGGCAGATGAACTGTTATATCTTCAGGCCATGTGTGGAGAGGTGAAACGTTTACAAAATGTCTCTTTAAAGAGGCAGATTATCATTATCTCCAATTCTGAGATCAAAGACAGAAAGATGGAGCCAAAAAGTGCTCATTATTTTCAGCAGATAAAATCTGGACTATGGCAAAAGAAAACAGCCAACAAAAATAAGTTGTCTTCACAGCTTTGCTGGTTTCAAATAATTGGTTTCCTCTTTTATTGTCCCAGCCAGCTTCAACTACCATTAATCCCTTTTATTTGGCTACAGTGTTACAACCTGTAAAGCACAGATTTACTGTTGTCAGCAAAATGACATTTGAGGTGCAGTTTATTTTAAAACTAGTGAAACAGATGTATAACTTATGGTGTAAGGAGAGACTAGTAAATAAAATGTGTGTACAAGAATACAGAACTAATCAATGTGTTCCTTGATGCTGTACAACACATACAGAGGATGGGCTGTTAAAACCAGAGTATGGAAATTAATATTTTCAAGTAATCATTGGCATTGCACTAATCATTCACAAATGCTCTCCCTGTTCATGTCAAATTCAATCAAGCCTCTGTATAGCTCTATCCATGGCCTCAGATAATTAAGACAAGATGTTCCTCTCTGGAGCAATTGTATAATACTCTGAACTTGTACATGGGCTCTTAAGTCTGTCAATAGTGGCTCCTATGGCTATCAACTCATTTGGATGAGTTGATTAAGCATTGCTGCATAACAGGCAATGGGGATCATGAAAGCAAAAAAAAGCTAAATGATGGCATAGATGATTGCTATACCTGTCAAGAAGCACTAATGAACAGTGGCTGAAGTTTTGGTTTTTGCAAAGATGCATCGTAGTTTCGCATAAAATCAGATGTGACTTTTGGTAATTGAGATCTGGCACATTTTTTTTGCTTTTTCTTGCATGATATCACCCACATGCCAAAAAACCACAGAAAACACAGAACAATAATGATGATTAATAATGACGATAATGACGATTATGTCGATTCAGTAATAGAGCATAGAAGCATAAAGCTGTTGTCGATCTGCTCACCCAAAGCCCTCCATAACTGGCACAGATTTTGTGCTCTGCATTTAACCCATCCAAAATACACACACACACACACACACAAACACACCCGGAGCAGTGGGCAGCCATATTGCTGCGGTGCCCAGGGAGCAGTTGGGGGTTCGGTTCTTGCTCAAGGGTCTCATCTCAGTCGTGGTATTGAGGGTGGAAGAGAGTGCTGGCTATTCACTCCCCGCACCACACACAGACAATTCCTGCTGGACCTGAGACTCGAACCTGCAACCTTCAGGTTACAAGTCCGACTCTTTAACCATTAGACCATGACTGCCCCTGTTATCATAACACATTGGCTGGTGCATCATCATCCTGCATGTTACAATTCAAAAGTAAATCCACATTGTTCTTCAGGAGCGCATCTTAATCTATAATGCATTACAATGTGTCGGTATCTTTATAATGCATTATTCAATACATAGGCTACTGGGGAGGCTTCAAATAAAGTGTGCTCACAGTGTGACACTGGCTAACAGTACCAGACTTAATGATCTGCTGAAGATAAATATGCTGTTAAAGATACTGAACTAAACTGTTGACCACTAGCTCAATTAACCACAATAGAGCTGTAAAGTATTGTGTAAAATTTGCATCTGTATCATCATAATGCATTAAAACATGAATTCATTTGACTCTACTGGATGAGAGGAATATTATGTGTTATTCATGTGACCCTGTCAAGCATCTGAGAAGGAAAAGTTTGTCAAAAAATTGTTTATATCCTTAAAAAAAGGACTGAATGGGGTAATGATTTTTAAAATGCTTTGAATCAAGTTGATTACATGCAATCAAAAATGCTTGCTAAAAACTTCTGTTCTACCAACCCTAGCAATTAAATAGACAGGCGAATTATTATCAAAAATGAAATTAAAATTGAATTGTAACAGAAGCAGTAAAATCCCAATATATCTGTTTTAATCACCGGAGGCTGGCAATTACTGGACTCATTTATGTTCTACTGCCCTGCACATATTTTCACAGCCATTGTTAATTAAGACAATGCTCATTGAGAGCCTAATTAACAATTAGCATAAACATAATTAGCAAGTGGTGACATTTCACTCGTTACATTGTTGAAATAATTTTTAGAAATTGCCCTCAGAGAAATACTGTCACGTTTGCATAATGCCTGTACTTTGTCAAAGCAAGCAAGTGACTGCCATGGCTGTGTTCTCCCTGTCACTTTCTTACCAGCACACTTTATTTTAAGATGCCCAGCACTGGCATTTAACTTACACCAAGGGGAAAATCCTTTCCGCCTTCCACTATAATTTGTAAAACGTACCATGATCATAGCGTTCAAACCCCGATCACAAAACTACTGGCATAAAAACACAGGTTATGCCATCATTTACTCAAACCTGTAAGACTTTCTACCACGGAACACAAAAGAAGACATTCAACGATGCTCTTTTTTGTAATGACAGCTCATAGTGACCATCTGTGTCAAAAAAGAAGAAAATAAATAAATACATTAAAAAAATTACAATAAAAGTTTAATAAATGTGTGGGAGTTGCCATTTTCTGTCTGAAGATTTTCAAAAATATTTCATTTTGTGCTTCACAGAAAAAAAAAACAGCATACCAATTTGGAATGACTTTTGGATGACTAATAATGAGTTGTCATTTTCGGTGAACTCTTTCTGTATAAGTGTGACCAAAGAAACAAAAAGTTTTTATTTTAGTCTACCATACCCCCCATTACACTGAAAAAAATGGCAACCTAAAAACAGAAACATCTAAATGATGAAACATCTCTGGTTTTAATCAAGCCAAAAATATTATTTAATATTGCTGAATAAACCTAAATACATTAATTTATACTCACAAAACAATTTTTATGGGTTAAATGAGGTACAAATAGCTCTTTGAGGTCCCAATTACAGGTGACCACTTTTATAGTGCAGAAATGTAATTTGATGCTTGAGGGCGTTAGGCAAATGATTTTTATGTTATCTGTTGTAGTCATCACTTATGGAGTCTCCTGCGTTTGAGGACAGACATGCAAATCTGTTGGGGGAAGTCTGTTCTCTTTTAACAGCAAGAGGAGATTAACTGACAGTCAACATTCAAGCACTGACAAAATCTGTATCTGCCAGAGGTAAACTGTTTGTCTTGGAGGTATAAGACACTTAGACAAGACAAATTTGCTTTAGGAAGACAAAGTACAACGCGAAAGTTCTGTAGTCTGAGAGGAAGCCTCATTGTCACACAAGATAAGTGAGTACAAGTGGATTAGAGCTCTCAGGAACTGATCTGTTAGTCTTTCACAGCAGGATTTCATTCTGTCCATCTGATTCATTCTCCAACGGCATTTCGCTCTACTTTCACTATGAAAAGAGAAACAGAGAGTCTGATAGCTGTTTGTGCTATAGCACTGAACTTGTGTAAACAAGTCACCCATTTTTTATTTTTTTTTAAGTCCAAGTCATAGATTTTCTCTAAAGTCAGCATGAAATGAAAATTCTATTTAAAAAATCTTATTGTGAAACTATTAATCTATGCATGCTGCTTTTCTTTTTTGTTTTCATCGCAACTTTAAAAGCATATCTACAGTACACACGCAGGAATAAATCAGAAAGACACAAAGTGATGTATTATTGTGGCTGCATTACCATCCAGTTATTAACTTTCAATAATTCAAACGTCCTTTAGATATATATATATATATCTATATATATTATATATATATTATATATATATTATATTAATATCTATGTATTTAAAAAGGTACAAATAACATTCCTTTACACATTCATATACTTTTTAATCTGTATAAAAAGTTAAGCGTCAAACGTGGGCAAAATGTTCATGCAAATGGATTCAGCGAGAGTTAAATATTGCTGGGTCTCATCTCTGCGTCTCATCTCATTCATTGTGGGTAACAGGATGCTCTGTTTCTGATCCATTGAGACTTACTAAACTGCTCTTGCCATATTGCATCTGTTTATCAAATATTACCTCAGCCTCAAATGAGAATCTCATGTGTTCAGAGAATCATGAATGCTGTAATAAGGAAGGTGTCATAACCTATCATAACCTAACGTTTGATTGACAATCTATGACATGTGTTGTGACACACATCCTAGAACACCAGCAAGTTGATGGAAATGATTCAGCGCGATCCGATATAGGCAGCAAACATGCTCCACAGGAGAATTTAACAGATAAATTTCAGCTGCTCCGGAGTAGATTTGGGAGAAAGAAATACCATTTGGATGGCACGTTACAAAGAGCTATGAAGCCATTTGGTGGCAATAGTTGCTCATGTAGATGGTCTGAAAGTGTTTGTGCAGGCAGCAAAACTCAGTCCCATCTTAAGACCACTGGCAAATTTCTAATTTCCGTTTGGTGGGCGAACTGTCTAATTGCTATTTAGCTTTACCAGTCAAGTAATTCGAGCCAATGTCTTAAAAGCAGCCACTTGTAGTTAAGCCTCCATGCCAAAAGCTCTGCTGAACAATAGTGACATCTCATCAGGGCCCCAGGCTCCTGGACAGGAGTGCGAATCAGGTCCCTCTCCTCTTGAATGGGCAAGCAATCTTCAGAAAATTAAGTCTGAAAAGCCAGGGACGAGCTGTGCGATTCATCACGACAGACTCTGTCAGGCAGAGGGCTATTAGAGGATCTGGCACTGCTCGGGTGCCATGTTGTCATCTGTGCAACAACTGCATCAGCGGACTGATGTGCATAGCAGGAACAGGAAGGACGGCTCATGCTGAGCTTCATACAACCGATGATGTCTCATTTGTCAAGCAGGAAATCGTTTCACCAAAATCGCTCGCTAGCGTTTCTGCTAACCGATGGCAAATGATCGTCTAAAGACATTTGATGAAATGTGCTGCTCACAAAACCCATGTAAATGATGTGTACGGCTCAAAACAGTGAAAGATATTTTTTTGAAGAAGGACCATCATTTAGAGACTTAGTTCTCAGTGCTAATGTGAAATGACTATCATCACATACAGAAATAAAAAAAATAAATAAAAAAATATTTTGGCATGACAAAACCTTCTGAAATTTATCTGAAAAAATCTGAAATTTAAAAATGTAAATGAGTTTGAAGACTTGCTTAAATATGCTTAAATAATTAAGGCATTCTTGTTAGTTGTCAACACATTTCTACATGGTTGCTAAGCTATTCTAAGGGTTTATTAAATAGCCAGTGTCAAGAAAAAAATGTGCCCGTGGGTATTCTGTAAAACAATACTACATTGCTTGTAGCGCATTTCACAACAATGTGTGGCGCTAAAAAGCATATACAATTTTTTCCGAAACAGTTAAACGTGACTGTGGCAAATGTGGTATGGAGTTTGTTATGTGATGCAAAGGTTGAAAAATATTAGTTAAATCAAAATAGTAGAAGAATTTAAAGATTACAAAAGCATGCCATATTCAGTCGTAAGTCAAGTCAAGTCACCTTAATTTTTATAGCGCTTTATACAATACAGATTGTTTTAAAGCAGCTTATCTGTAGCAAGGCACTAGTGTTATTTTTCAGCTCCAGTCAATTCATTGTTGGTTCAGTTCAGTTCAGTTCAATAACTGTGTAAAATTCATTTATTATGAAACAAGTTCAACTCAGCGATAAACAGTTCAGCTGAAGACAACAGTCACATTATTCAGCTCAAGTCAGTTCAATGTTGATTCATTTCAGTTCAAAAACAGTGTCGATGTTGCAAAATTCATAAGTTATGAAACATTCAGTAGAATTCCATGCTTTCTAAGCAGCTCTACAGAAGACAATAGTGTCAGCTCAATTCAATACAAGTTTTGTTCTCATTCGATATTGTCAGTGTCATCAAATTGAGTGTTAAGTGTCTTTTAGACCCCAACTAAGCAAGCCAAAGATGACTGTGGAAAGAAACCCTTACACCATCAGGTGACAGAAATTGAGGGGGGAAAAAAACCATGGGAGAAACCGGGCTCAGTTAGGGGACCAGCTCTCCATCTCCAAGGTATGATACTGATCGGCATGCTTCACACTGGCAAGAAAATAATAATTATTTTTTGTTTACTGCCACTAGTGTTCATTTCAGCTTTAAACTGCAGGGAATTTTATGTGTAGGTTTGCTTTTGGAGTTTTGCTGAAATGTAGCCGGAGTCACAAACATGGGTTAAATAATAAGCTACAGCAAATCCTTGAATGAGTGGTGATTCCCAGTCAAGGTCACCTAACCTTACCAAGGTAACTAGACACTGATTATTGATAAAGCCATCTCACCTATCCCATGGTTACCTACCATGGATCTGCAACAACATTCTAATTTTTAAGTCTTAATACATCAATTTAACGTAATGGAAGCTTTATGTCATGGTGGAAGAACTGAATGAGAACTGCTTAACAATAAAAGAACCTTGGCTTAGCTGGCTGGGTTAAAGAGGCCCTGGGAGGAAGAACCTATTGATTTTAATTACACTGAACAGCCCTTGGGGACACAAGGACTTTGGCTGTTTATTTAGCCATTGCCTCTCACTGTGATTGTACAGGCTGAGATAAAATCAGTCTCCTAATTATTACCATAATAAGCTTGAGAAAGGCTCCAGGCCTTGTCTTTTCTATTTAAAGAGAAATCACTTGGTGGAAGAGGAGGATAAAGCTATCAACAAGCGCTTAAAAAACTGTTTACTATCAACATTTTTTATTTATTCTTTTTTTAAAGCCAATAAAATTGGTTTGGTACCTTTTACCACACAACAACATTTTACAGTGTTTGGTGTTGTGCACACAAATGCCGGTGCAGACCACAGAGTAAGTGGTAAATTGTAAAGATGTAAAGTTAGCAGCTGGAGACCCCATGTCATGGACGACTCTTGTGGAGTATATCAAGATTTCTGTGCCCTGTGACTGGACAAGGTTTATTCCATGAAGGTTCAATTAGATCCAGATCTGATAATAGTCTGAACCAAGGTTAGATGGCAGCTGAGATTGTACTTTGGAGAAGGCTGAGCAAGATTAGTTGAATCTGGACAAAGCTAATGTTTGTCGTCCTAACTCGCAAAACCTGGAGAAACTGAAAGAAATTTGAAAGGGCATCATAAATGGCTTGGCAGTCTTATTTATAGGGTGAAAACAAAGACAGTAGTTCGGAGTTCAAAAGTCTGAGACTTGAAATTATGAGAATTTTTTCATTTAAATCTGGAAATCAGCAATGGTTCAGGGTTTTGAAAAAAATTTAAAACAATAAAAAATTATTCAGAATTAAAATAATTTTATATTCTGCATTTTTTCTGGGTCACTATTCCAATTTAAGTTTGATTTAAGTCAAGTCACCTTTATTTATATAGCGCTTTTAACAATACATATTGTGTCAAAGCAACTTTAGAGTATTAAATAAGAAAATAGTGTGTCATATGCAAATGAATATAGACACTAATTTTTCAGTTAAAGGCAGTTCCTCATTGGATTCAGTGATGACATCATCCAGCTCAGTTCAGTTTAAATAGTGTCTGTGCAATCAAATTAACATTTAAATTCATGCTAATTTAAAACAAAATCATAAGGTTTTGATTTTATTAAAGCTAAAGAGAGACAATAAAAACAAGGCAATAAAAAACAAGACAGCAAAAACTAAGAAATCCTAAAACTCATGTTAATTTTTTAGTGGTCTAAGACTTCTGGACCCTGCTGTAGTAAATACGACATACTGACACAAGTTTCCCCAGCAAACATATATTTTAACAATAACTGTAACAATGAACTTCATATTTATTTGTGTTACCTATTAATAATATTTATATATACTGCACCACGTAATGAAGGTCTGGTGCAGTGGCTTCTGATGAAATTTCCGGCCCTAGTGTGGAACAGAATATTTCAGGAACCGCAGATCGTAACCTTTAAATTCAGGATTGGCAATAGCATTCCCCTGACAGGCTGGAAACGCTATCCCTCGGTTTTCCTCAGCCAC
The DNA here is from genome assembly GCA_018155175.1 of Sinocyclocheilus anophthalmus. Classification (NCBI taxonomy): domain Eukaryota; kingdom Metazoa; phylum Chordata; class Actinopteri; order Cypriniformes; family Cyprinidae; genus Sinocyclocheilus; species Sinocyclocheilus anophthalmus. Next base: position 97,687 of record JADLZN010001550.1, on the reverse strand, counting down.
CATGTCTAACAGAGTGAAATTGACCTGTATTAAGGTGCTCTTACTCTGGCTAAATTATTTGATCATAGTCCCTGACAGTTGTTTGGGTTAGTAATTGCTTGTTTATTGGAGGAGCGGGGAGGTGGTCAATGGTGGGCTGCGGGACAGGTGTGGAGGGCTGGCAGACAGGTCCAAGACCAGAGCTGGCCGTCGGAGATAAGCCACTCAGCTGGGTTGGTGGCTCTATCTCACCTCCATAAACCTGGTAATCTGCCGCTTTTCAAAAGCTGGCCAAAAATACAATCTGTACACCTGAAATATACCTTGCAAAATTTTATTATTTTCACTTGTCCAGTTATTCCTAAATGTCAATTTCATGGAGGTCTGTTGGGGAGACTATAATTACATTGGAGCAGACAGATGAAGCATCCATGTATTTTTCTGCTTATGAGCAAGGATAGTTAGATAATTAGGTGTTTTTAGACAAGGACACTTATACTGCGTTCCATCCAAAGTGGAAATTGGGAAATTCATAATTAATATATTTTGGTCAGATATCGGATCACAAACGCATTTGATGCTAAGAAAATGAGGTGCAAAGAAACTGTAATGCTAGCATGGTTTTCAACAAAAAAGATTATTTAGAAATTTCCAAGTTGGAAGTTCCCATTTTTTTATCAAACCTGCTGAAAATACACCTTATAAATATGCACGTTTTGCCAGTTTAAGTATTCAAATGATTTTAAACCGTTCAAGCACAAGAAGATGTGAAAGAGAACTTGGTACTGTCTAATTGTCTTTATCTAACATTATTTATTAAAGTACAAGGTTTCATGGGTAAGAATGGTAAACAATGAAAACAACTTTTTTTGTGGCGGGGCCAGTAAGCATTTTGACATGGCAAGTAAAAATCCCAACCAAATTTGAAACACATTTGAAACATATACATACATTTTTGGCTGATTTCTTTCGGAAAGCTGGTGAGAAAACCAGCACATCAGCGTCCATTTTAGAAACCAACATAAAAAAAGCAACAACATATGCTGTCTTTGCAGCAGGGCAATGAAATGGGTATATTTTCTAGTTGTTCATTTTAACGCTGTTATATCATACCGATACGAGTCTCAGCACATTAGCAGCAGGTAGCTGTATGAGAGATCTCTAATCCCAAACAACCCGACGGTTGGCTACATTGACATATACACTCTTCAAGTGTTTGCTGGAGCGTGTAGCAGGACGGCCCCATATGATCTCGCTGCTGGAGTTCTGGGCTCTTAGGGATCATTCAAAGCAAGGAATACTTTGTGTTCTCCAAACCACTAAGCAACTGAAGCAATATATGTGTGCCGGAACATCCACAACAAGAAAAGCCAAGAATCCCTCATGCACTTCCAAAGCACAAACATGCACCCACCCCATCATTCACAAACACTGCATTGTATGCAACACATGCAGATAGCATTGGCTTTTGCCTTCCTGACATCAATAACAGCAGGTTATCAGTTTGGTGCCGACTCATATCCACGTGTTCGTGGTTAACAGGGACCCCTCCTCTGTTCCACTGCACTTATAGTAGCACCATGGGCAATTTATCTAAATCTCACCTCTCCTTAAACAGTTTTATCAAAACTGGCGGTCGGGCGGCTGGCATACGGTGGTGGCCTCAATCCTAAATGCAGCAGCGCAGATTTTAATTTTGGAAAGATTAATGTCCTTTCCCGTTCTAATGCTGCAGGTCTCAGTTATCTGCCTTGATGTCTATCAGCTAATTTCTACTGTTGTGTTGGAAACGACCCACATTTGTCTGGACTCGAGGGTGAAAAACACAAACCGCAACAAGATGCCTCAGGCCGAGTGAAGAAAAAAAAAGAATCTAGCCATTTCACCAAATTTCCTCTAAATTAGAAAGTGTCTGCCCCACTTGGACCATACACTTAAAAATCTGAGCAGGAACCTTTTTCATTACAGAGGCACACATCCCAAGGGGATCCGAGGAAAACAGGTATTTGCCACTGAGGAAAACAAAACAGAAAAAAAGATATAGTGTATATAGCCTCCTACATATTAATAACACTCTGCTAAATAGAAGTAAAAAAAAAAAAAACCTTAGAAAAAAAATCTAAACAAACAACACATCATGACTCCAAACTGAACTAGGATGAAATTATTGAATACAGTAAGTTTTAAATAATCCAGCATAACGTATATAGATTAAATAATATTATATTCTATATGATATATATATATCTATATTAGTTCCTGAGATGTGATCTCCTCTGCTCCATCTAAAACTATTTTAAATAGCATTTTGATTTTTTTTAATAATTATTATGCATGCATGATAACCTCACAATAATCTGAGAGACTACACAAAATATTTGTACTTCTAAAAAAATAATTAGCTATTTAAAAAAAATTGTGAAAGCAAAAATGGTGGGAAAAATGAAGAATCTTTCCCTTGTACCATTTAACCTAAAATCCTCTTTAACTACCCATTTACAGTTCATCTAACGGCTTCTAGCTCTGTGAAAAACGATCATAGCCTCCTAGTTTCCTAATAGTTAACTTATGGTTTAAGTTCAAGCCTGGCTGAATCATACAGGTACACCATATGCAATCCATTTGAATTATTATACACTGTTAGTTGCACAGTCAAGAGTAAAATTAAAATGGCAATCACAATTAGAAAATTGCAGTCAATTACAACACATTAGCCAGAGCTAGCAAATGGGGGGGAAAAACGTTCACCCTTTCTTTTGGTTTTTATTAATTAAAAAAAGGCACTGGGCTCAAGCTATACCTGCATAAGACGTGCTACAATTATCGCAACTGCATTCTGCTTCAGCGTTCAATTGAGCTCAGCTGGAATATTGCTTGAGTGAATGACACAGCTGTTCACAACAGGAGAGGAACGCTCTCTCTGTAGACTGTTTCTCTCTGAGCACCTTGCTGTGTGAAGGTTAATAATATGTCTGTGATGTATAAGTGTTGGCATGCACTCTTGCTCCTTCTCTTTGTTTCTGAAAACTGCTTTATGTTCACTGCGCCCGCCTGGGCGCATTATGCTGACTGCAGACTGTACCCTGAAGAATAAGCGCCCCTGATTGTGATTGTTCTCTATTATCATAGGATGGACTTTGCATTTTCGCCGTCTGAAATGAATTTGTAGTGGCACAGAGTGTTTTGTGATAGTGCTAGCATACAGCGTAGCAGGGAGGTGGGGGTCAATGGCATTCTTTTATCTGCCACATAATAAAATAACCATGCTTACACTCCAGCCTCTGCATTCTAAGATATGTTTAATTCCCTAAACATGAAGAATTAATTACATATCTGCATTTAAAAGGATTTCTTTGCCACACCAGGAACTTAAAAGCCTACAGTGAGCATGCCGCATTGATATTACCAACAAAAGAAGAGCCGTGTAATAGCTTTTCTTTTTTTTCAGAGACTGAAACTTTAATCTCGCAGCAAATTTACTTGGATATGGCTGTAAAAGAGCATGCTTGGCTGCTTTCTTTTAGTTCAGCTTCTGAACTGGAAAGTGCAACATGAGAGAAATCTGATTCTGTTTCTCAGGAGTGATGTGGTCAGTGGTCAGGAGGAGGACCTTGTGTCCTGTTGATGGCCCGAAATGACCTTTGTCTCTCAAGCTGAACAAACCCTGCTGCTGCCAGGCCCCCCAGAGATACATACAAACCAACAAAGAGACAATGTCATAATGCATATTAAGCTCATGAACTAAATAAGACTGCAGCAGTTGCATTCAATCACATAATTGGAAGTGTTTGCTAAGGCGAGAATCACTACCATTGCTCATGTTTAGAGTTATGATTTGTAATAATGATAGAATGTGGATATGTTTAGGTTACATATGGTAATATAGCAAGTAGCTCATACCTGTTGTGACATGTGCAGCTTGTATGAAGAATTCACCAGTTAGAAGGAGTTGACTAAGAAAACTGCAGCACCGAGTGAGTGTATGTTATATCAAACCATTGCACAGTTGCTAGTAATAAATGAACAGAAACGGAGAACACCTGTATCCCCTCATCTATATCCGTCCTAATATACAATACATATAGTGAATGTATTTCATATTTTTAATATATTAAAATCATATATATAATATATATTATATTCAAATTAATTTTATTTTCATCATCAAATGATTCTGAGAAAATATATTAAGTTTACACACCAAAACAACTATTTACCACATAATAATAATAAGCAATGTTTCTTGAGCACCCAATCAGAATATTAGAATAATTTCTGAAGAATCACACTGAAGACTGGATTAAATGCTGTTGATAATTTAACTTTGTCATCACAAGCATAAATAACATTTTAAAATAAACTTAGCAAAAAAGAAATGTCCTCTCACATTTAACTGCTTTTATTTCCAGCAAATTTCTTAACATCTGTAAATACTTGTATTAACATAAATAGATTCAATAACTGAACAAGTTTCACAGACAATTGAGAAGGAGAAATGGAATAATGTGACTCTGAACAAAGAGACTGAAAGTAGCAGCCAGTATCTGGTGTGGCCACCAGCGGCTTTAAAGGGGTCATATGATGCTATTGTAAAGATCATCTTTGTGTATTTGGTGTAACCGAATATTTTGAAATGCTTTAATGTTCAAAAAACACATTATTATTTTTCAAATACTGTACATTATGGTAGGTCCTCTATGCCCCGCCTCTCTCAAACGCTTCATTTTCTACAAAGTCCCTCCTTCCGACAAGCGCAGTCTGCTCTGATTGGCCAACTGACCCAGTGCATTGTGATTGGCCGAACACCGCAAGCACTCGTCGGCAATGTAACGCCCCTTACCATAATTGAGAGCGTCAGCTTTCAAAGTAAATATCAAGACAGTTAATAATGTCGTTAGTTAATAATGTCATCAGTTCAAGCCCGAAAGGGGAACTTGCGTGAAAGACACAGTGATTATGCAGTACACAAGCCGCGGTTAAGACAGCTGACGTGCTATGATTTCGACAGACAGTTCACTCTCCTGTGCTGACCCTGTTCCCCTCACCACACACACACACACACACACACACAACAAGCACGACTCACACACACCCCCGGTTACAGTTTGTGAAAAGTGGGGACATTCCATAGGCTTAATGGTTTTTATATTGTACAGACCGTATATTCTATTGCCCTTTAACAACCCTACCCCTAAACCTACCCCTTACAGGAGCCTTTGTGCTATTTCAGATTTTCAATAAACTCCATTCTGTGTGATTTATAAGCATATTGAAAAGTGGGGACATGGGGTAATGAAAAGTCACCTTCTCTTTGTAATACCTATGTCATACCTTTGTGTCATTATACCAATTTATGTCTCATTTGTCACCAAAACGCGTACACTCACAGTCACACTCACACACGCAACACCCACACAGACCACCACATACTTGCACTTTACTCGGCGCTGCGCAAAACTCTGCATTTGAACAGTCAATAGCAAATACTTAAACTATTAACAAAACATATTTACAGTAGCTGATTCAGTAGCGCCAGATTGTCATAGCAAAGTCGGAATTTACCCTTTTTTTTTTTTTTTTTTTTTTTGAAATAGCCTTTGTGAACAGCCAGCCTTGTACTCTTCTAGGTTCAAAAAACTGTCTTCCATAAAATGCGTTGCACAAATTCGCACATCTGGGTTGTGCTGTTCTGTTAAATAAATCTTAACCAATGATTCCTTATCGCATCTACTTCCGGAAGGCCAAATAAAGTGCTTTTGCTTTCAAACTGAAACACAGCGTCTCCCTGACATGCTGCTTCAACACTACCGCTGTTCCTGAAACCACGCCTTCTTTCTTTGCGTGAACATTTGGGCGGCATTATGCTAATCTTCCCACATAGTGAGGTAGACATGTGGGGGCGTGTTAGAATGAGCCGTTTTAGGTATGTGTGGTTCTGCTCTTAACTTTTATAAAGAATATCTCTTTTTTGAGACTTTAGTCTTTGCAACTTTACAGATCTTCTTTTATGCACCAAGAGCTTGTAACACTCCAAAGAGAAAGGAAACATTGAAATAGCATCATATGACCCCTTTAAGTACTAAAGTGCATCTCATCATCATCTCTCTGTAGCACTCTCCTAGGCTTCTTACATTACGGACATTGCAGTTTACAGCTCTGGCCAATTCTACGGTCCTCTTGCCTCTATGTAGTAGGACTATGTCATATTCATGTAGACGAGGAGACACCCTGGGCATCTTCTGGCGTTTTTTAGAGTAGGTAGAAAGGTCTCTTTAATGTCCTAAGTTATTGCAACTCTGACCTTAATTGTTTGCTTCCTGTAAAGTGTCTTGTGCAATAATTGTTTATGATTGCGCACATGTGCAATAATTGTTTATTGAACAAGCATGAAAAACATTATTAAAACCGTTCTCAATAAAGTTCTGTAAAGCTTATATGTATTTATATATATTGTTTCCATATACCACAAAGGAAATATAAGATTTAAGAAATATATCATTACCTATTTTAATGCTCACATTTATGCACCTGGTTTTCATTCCAGACATTTTCTTCTGTGGAGTTCAAATTAGTTTTTTTAAATGGTCTTTTAAGTCGTTTAAGTATTTCTGTCATACAGTGAAAGTAAGTTGGGTCCAGTGTTGTTTTGGACCCCACAGACATTCAATGCATAGAAAAACATAGTTAGTGTTATACAAACTTAGTGTTATACATGTTGGGTGATTTAGTAAAGTGCATGTTAAAATGCAGGACTGTAACAAAGCTTGGGGTTGCTTGACTAAGTCTACCATTATCTATTCAGCAAAAGTAATAAATGACTCAGCCAAAGTGTCTTAAATACCACCAAACCAAGATAAAAGCTCAGTGGAGGAAATAAATTTTAACTTATGTTGAAACATTATGAATTATATATTGGTAATACAGTGATGTGCTGTTCGTATCTTTGTGTTAATGTTAATCTGTGTGTGTAAAGCAGTGATCTTCACACATTATGTAGTAGACAGCATATTAGTGTTTTCAGTAAAAATACAAAATGTATATTCACTTGCAGGTCCAGGATATTGTAGTTATTGATAAATAATTAGGATGATAACACAAAAATGTTTAAATGTAAATATTATTAAATTGTTGTTTTCTGAGAATATCACAGTTTTTTCCCCATTCAACACTATTACCATTTGTATAGAGAATAAATAATCCACCCATTGCTTAATGAAAGTAAAACATCATCTTTCACTAGGCCTATATGTGCTTTTTTAAAATGAAGAATAAAAAGCATTTTTAGCTGAAAAAATGAAAGAATACAACCCTTGTGTTATTGCATCTAATTGTGAGTCGACAGAGAAAAACACAACATCAGAGAAAATCTATAAAGGAGAACAGCAGACTCAGTCTTCAATAGACAGGCCAAAAACCAGTCTGCTTATTGTGCTAATAAATTGACTTTAAGGGAGGAGATTTCATAACAAACAAATTTTAGGGTCTTCATATCACATTAAGAATGAGTCCAGCTAAATCTCATCAAAGCGGTGGGTCCCGCTGCCAGGGGACTCCAGCTAATGGCTGGAAGTTAGAAGAGCTGCAGTCAATTGACCCGGGGGCAAATCACTTGACCCTGAGTCCTCCACGCTCGCTATCATGTGAGAGACCTCTGAAATGGTGGCATGCACATGCAATACATTTATATAGACTCACACACGCTGACCTGGTACGTGAAAACACACAGCTAAAACCAAAATCTAAAAGCTATACATTAAAGAAATGGTGCCTGTGCCAACATCAATACCCACAATGTCTGCAGTGAGCATGCTGCTATCTGCTGTAGGTTTCTATGCAATAACTGCAGGCACAGGTCACAGGATGCCACAGCCAGTGAAATAAATACCATGTAGCAGGTTTCATATTGAAGCGATATCAGAACGCATTACAAGGTATTATTAATATGGTGTTGCAAGAGTCAAGCATCAGGGTAAGTTTATTACAATGGCTGTCGTCTCAAGGGCCACAAGGGGCCAACAGAGCCCTTACTGAACATGAGTTCTGTGTGCAGAACACAGTAGAACTGAACTTTGCCTTGGAGTTAGGGATTTGAACAAACCCCAATCCCACTTTATATTACGTGTCTGTAACTACTATGTAACATTTAAATTAATCATTTGATAAAATGTTTTTACTGTGTACATACGTTTTTACATTGTACTTATATTTTGTACTTACAACTGTAATTAATATTACCTCTTTAATAACCCACACTTAAATCTACAATACTTAATACACCGATTCAGAAAACATAGCAGCAAAAGTGTTTTGCAATATACCTTGAACATAATAAGCACATTGTACCAAACAATTTATTTATTTGTAATTAATTAATTTATTTTTGAAGGCAGCACATTGTAGTTATAGACACCTAATATAGGGCATGATGCAAACCCCAATGTTCATTCAAAAAAATCAATTTTCAAAAATTAATTTTTGGGTGAACCCCCTCATGACGGACAATAACAGAATAGAAATAGTCAGAAATTCTAATATTGTTTATAAATAAAACACGTGACCTGTGCTACGGACATGAATGATATATCAAACACGTTGGCTTGTTAAAGAGAAGCGTGCTATTACTTTTCTATGTGACTGATGCATTTATGATTTTGGTAAAAAATCATTAGTTAACATTTGTTAACTTCATTACTTAACATAAACTAAGAATGAAAAATACTCCTAAAGCATTTATAAATCTTAGTTACAATTATTTTAACATTTACTAATACATTATTAAAAACAAAAGTTGTATCAGTTAACATTATTTAATGGACCTGAACTAACATGAACTAACAATGACAAACAGTAACAAAGATTAATAAATACTGTAACAAATGTGCTTATTGCTAGTTGATTTTAGTTAATGCATTAACTATGTTAACTAATGGGACTTTTTTGTAAAGTGTTACCATGATTTTCATTTGGTGGGTGATAAGACAGAGGAAAAACTGAGATCTGTGCCAAAGTGCATTCATGTTAAAAATACACTATGACCCATGAAGGTAAACACTCAAACTGTTTACAGTTCAACATTACAGTACCATCTGCTGCCCTCTAGTGGAATATGTCAATGTCAAAACACTTCACTCATCTGACTGAGGGTTACACTCTCAAGAATTTATTGACATGTGTTTAAATGCTTTGGATATCATGGGCATTCATTACTATAGCCTTTCTTCTGAATTGGCAATTGACTGTTGATTGAGTTTAAATATGTTGGCCAGATATATAAGTAAACATCTGCTGTGTAAAAACAATAAAGAATTTGAGAGTTATTAAAAATATCTGTTACCATGACCCTGAGGCAAACTGGCAAACCACATGTCATTTTTTTACTGTAAGTAATAACGAACACAGAGCTCAGCGTGGTTATTGGAGTCATATAGGCTACAGAGACATTCAAGATGTAGCGATTAATAGAAAACTAAACCTAAATGGTAAAACTATGGGCTACAGGTCTGTGGGCATGCTGCCTAAGAGTGAGACTGTTTACTAACCATGTGATACATAATGTAAACAGGACTGATAAGCACTTTTTACAATCTGGCAAGCTCTTATCTGACTGGCTGAATCAGTGTGCAATGGTTTTTATCAGCTGCCTGGGAAAAAACGCCCATAGTATACAAAAATAATTTTGTAAAATCCATGTAAATATAGCCATGACTAACATTTAATTTTTTAACAAAATCTGCTTTAAACTGTTGATAAGCATTATTTCATGATCGGTAGTAACTGAAAATAAAATCTGGTTGCTTATTGTAAGGCCAGTACCAGCCTTTGTCATGCCTGGTAATCCTAGCAGTCATTATCTTCGTAATCAGAGCTAATCATGCAATAATGATGCCTGCCTGGAACAGAAGGGATTCCTATCAATTAGGACGACACACCAGGGCCCGTGCTGAAATGTGAAGGGCCACACTAACGCAGACTCATTAAGCTGACTGCCACAGTAGCGAGATTGACATATTCACACTCATCGCACTGGGATCTGTCTCACTGGGTTTCACTGGGCTGAAAAAGACAGAAAGTGACTTGCGGTTTAAAACAACATATCAGATGGAGAAAATGTTCTTAGAAAGGGGTAGACTGCTCCAACAAAAATAAATATTAAATAAAAGATGTGTATGGTCCAAATAGAAAATATGCACAGAAAATAGCACTCTCTATTTCTATTCTTTAAAAAAAACTGTCCCTTTTAGACTTGCACTCTATTAATTTGCTGCTCGTTTTCTTTAAACAAAACAAAAAAACTAACACTTGCCTTTTAATCTTTTTGTATTCTATCTGTTTTTCTTTTTATTTACTATATAATTTAAAATAACCCGACCTTGCTACATGTCCTACGTTAAAGGGGTCATAGGATGCCCATTTTCCACAAATTGATATGATTCTTTAGGGTCTGAAAAGTCTATAACATACTTTGGTTAAAATTCTCAATGGTAGTGTAAAAACCTTTTTTACCCTGTCAAAAACAGCCCTTTTCAGATCAAGCCGTTTTTGTAGCATTTTCCTTTAAATGTTAATAATCTCTGCTGACCCCACCCCTCTCTTCCCTGTGGGGGAAGTCGTGGCCTAATGGTTAGAGAGCGGACCGTACCCAAAGGTGTGGGTTCGAGTCTGTCCGGCAGGATTGTAGGTGGGGGGATGAATGTACAGCTTCTCTCCCACCTCAATACCACGACGGAGTTCCCTTGGCAAGCACCGACCCCCACTGCTCCCGGCGCCGCAGCATAAATGCTGCCCCTGCTCCGGGTGTGTTTGTTCACTGCTGTGTGTGTACACTGCTGTGTTGTGTGCCCTTTGGATGGGTAAATGGCACCCTAATTCCGAGTATTGGTCACCATATCTTGGCCACATATTCCGGTCCTCTTCACTCTTCCGATTGCTCTCGGATGGACGGTTTACCTTTAGCTGCATGTCTCTGAAACTTGCTAAGTAGCACATTAAGGAAAGGCGCTTTGCAAAGATTCTGACAAAACATTTACTCAGGTCTTCTGTAGATGAGCTGGATCATGAATGATTAGCAAGAACATAGATCATTTCTGTAGATCGGAGACCATTCCTTTCATGAAAAAGTAACCACTCCAGTTTTTCAGCGGTTCAGATGTCAGGAGTAATTGATGACTGCTATGTTCATTATTACATTTAACAACAGAAGACCTCAATCACTTAGGAGTCTTTCTTGTTTACATCTGCTCCGGCGGTGAAACAATTGTTGACTGATGACAGCTCACTCAGGGCGGTTTTAAGGTAAAACACCAGTCCAGTCTGTGCTGAAACGCTACTTTCAATCAAACTATCGTGGGAGGGGCCTGTTTTTGTGACGTCACACAGACGGGCATCTGAGATTGGCTCGATTTGAGGAAGGGGAAAACATTTAACCAGATTAAATAAACACTGGGTGTGTTTTTATCATTATAGGGTGTTTGTGTACACACTGCCAACACACATTACAGTTCAAACAACGTGTAAATGTGCATGTAGCATCCTATGACCCCTTTAAGCTAACTGAGACTTGTTATAGCACTTGTATATCATTGCTCTTTTGTTAGTTTTGACTGCTTCCATTGTCCTCATTTGTAAGTCGCTTTGGATAGAAGTGTCTGCTAAATGACTAAATTTAAATGTAAATATATCGCATTTATTGTGCCAGAATACTGCTTAGAAGAAAATTCTGTTGTGAAAGAAAAAGCCATAACATACAGTAGGAGAGCGTTAATATGAATGTAGATAGCAGCTTAGATAATTTATTCTTGGAAGAATTTTCTCGTTTCTTGTTTCTGTTTGAGTATATTTTAAAATGTAATTTATTCCTGTAATGGCAAAGCTGAATTCAGTGTGACATGATCCTTCAGAATTAATTCTAATATGCTGATTGGCTGCTCAAGAAACATTTCTTATTATTATTAGCACGTGACACCATTTGTGGTGCTTTATGTTTAAATGGAAACCATGATACATTTTTTCAAGATTCTTTGATAAATGGAAAGTTCAAAAGATCAGCATTTATTTGAAACTTTTTGTATCATAAATGTCTTTACTTTCACTTTTGATCAATGCATCCTTAAGGACACATGTGAAATTACTGGAAAAGCAGGAGACAGCAGTCAAAATCTTCATTTAATCTCATGTGTGAAACAATTGAGATTTTGAAGAGATATCATTTGTGACTTTACTTTCCTATTATCTTCAGGTTTGTGAAGCACAGACACATACAAAAGTGCCAAAGAAGCAGCAAAAGCACACAAAGATATACACAGCGTGGCCGTCTCCAGCATGTGTAATCCCTCACGCAGCTCCGGCCCAGTGCGACAGCTCTTTCGTGAATCACTGATCCCGTGTGTTCCAGTGGCCCGGCACTGCTGCTCCCCCTGCCAGTAGATACAGGCTATTTAAATGCTCCATTGGAGAGAGATTAAAGTTTATGCAAGGTCACTGGGGATGTGATAATTATAATCACAGGTTTTTGGCTCTGCAATGACAGCCATTTGTTATTTTCACTTGAGTAATTCCCGCAGCCCAAGGATGTTGACAAGCGTGCACTGATTTAGTGGCCTGCAGTCCCCTCTTCCCTATGGAGCCCCCCTACACACCTCCACCCCTCTGCAACCAACCCGAGCTCAACCAGACCAAAGCCAGAGACTGACACTCCCTCTGGGACGGCGTCGTCTTTCAGCCCCCTGCCCCATGCTGGAGCAGTAGAGGGGTACAATTGCTTCAGTGGAGACTATGGGGTGGAAAGGCCTTTTGTAGGGTACTAAATCTAAAGTCCGATATATAGACGTATTAAATTTTTTGTTTATCGGTCACACAGTGACTGTCATAATTTTAAAAGTAGTAACATAAGCACCACCAAGACTTGCTCTTGTTTCAACAGACACATTAAGTAATAAAATTTTCAATTTAAAGTACTTTATTGCTGTAGTTCGTTTTTGCAGCTGGAAAATGAATTTTGCCAATTAGGTATCTTTCTTCCGCCATATGCAGTTTTTTTTCAACAGGGATATAGATTCACCTGGGAAATGCTAAAAAAGTAAAAATGTAATTGATATAAAGACCAGAATATCATTGAGACTTGAGGATTGACTTTTTTGACTTGGACCAGTAAGTACCGACCTAGCATCTTGCCAGAAAACCTAAGCAACCATATACTCTAGCAATGTGCTGAAAACAACTCAGAACATTTTGGTAACCACACAGCAATGCATTCTAGCACCATAAATAACATACTAACATATGCAGTACAGTCAGACCAAACAAACTAATTCTGCCAAATTAACATTTGCAACTTACTCTGAGCCTAATTGCAGAGCCACTGTAGCATATTTCCTAGTCAACAAATGGAGGACAACCTATTTGCCATCTAGCAGGGGAAAAAAGCGTGAGAGAGTCAAACATAAAAAAACAAACAACACTCATTAAGCATTCCACTCCAATGCCCTTAATCCCAATTGGATTTGTGAGAAATCTGAAGGCAATGCAATTGTGCAATTTGCACACAAAGTGGTCTGAATTGATCTAAAATAAACTCTCAACTTTAAATGTGCAAAAAAGACTAGCAGATAATTACATCATTTAGGAAATTGATGGGCTAGGAGTCAATACACAAGCTTTCGGAAACTGAAGATAAATGGCAACAGTGTCTGCTTTAAGGAGCCATTGACGTTGACTAGGACCAAAAAGAGATTAAATATTTCAAATGGCACAAGAAAGGTGAGGACAAAAATCAAAGCGCTTCGAGGGGACAATGGAAGACAGAATTAGGGCCAACAAAAGATTTCATTAAGCCAAACAAGGCTTAACTACAAAATCAATATGTCATAATTAAAGCTAGAGCCATGCCTTTAGAGCAAAGAAAGAGAAGAGTTAAAAAGGACTTATTTAACCTAAATGATGGTCAGGGTTATTAAGATCAGACGATAAAAGTATTTCCTGCACAAAAGACACTACTTAATACATATTATATTTTTTCTTTCCAGCTCCTTTGAGGCTGGACCTTCCTTTCAGAGCATCTCAAAGAAATTGCAGTGGATATATCTGTGAGACCTGATCAAGCGAAGGATTAAAACAAACCCCTCAATATAAGTATAAAATGATATAGCAGGTAGATGATTTCAATTAGCCATCAATAACCATTATATCCTGTAATGAGAGTGCAAATCTAAGCAAGGTTACTTTTTCTGATGCAAATGCGCAGAATTCGCTGCCATTATGCAAACATAATGCTATGCTTGCTGTTAAGCCTCAAGTCTCTATGATATTCTGGTCTCTCTATTGCTCAAGTCCCTCCTTCAATATACACCACTATTCAAAAGTTTGAGGTCAGTAACATTTTTTTAAATTGATCAAAATGTCGGTAAAAACATTTAAAATGCTGTTCTAGTGAACGTTATATTCATTAAGGAATCCTGAAAAAAAAAAAAACTGATCACGTTTTTTTACAAAAAATATTAAGCAGCACAACCATATTATACATTGATAATAATAATAAATGTTTCTTAAGCACCAAATCAGCATATTAGAATTATTTCTAAAGATCATGTGACACTGAAGACTGGAATAATGCTGCTGGAAATTCAGTTTTAACATCACAGGAATAAATTACATTTTAAAATACATTGTACTGTATTTTTGATTAAATAAATGCAGCTTTGGTGAGCATAAGAGACTTAAAAAATCTTTATCTTAATACAAGACAAACATCCGAATGCTAGTTTATGTCTTGGTTTTATCCTCCACCAGGTGAAAAATCACAGAAGAATAAAAACCCACCTCTCCTCAACAGGCCACATTATTTGAGGAATCATATGTCTGTTGCACAAACGGTGTCGGATGAATTACACAATTTAATACTAAAGTTAGGGGTTTGTTCAATTCACTAACCCTAAACATGATCAAAAGGAATAGTGATGCTTGCTTTAGCAGTAACTAAATTCTCTTATTGCCATGTCAGATAGTTTGGATTTCATTTCAAATGCATTCTGGGTAATGTTATTGGCCTGGTATTCATATTGCTCAAGGCAGCACTGAGCTGATGTCCTCGATGGCATAACTTTTTAGCAGCTTTCAAAGGAACCCACATGACACTCTGAAGTCATTAGCCGCAAATGGTATTTCACAAGCATAGTCCTGATCAGCCTCCATGATGACTGCTTTTTAGGGCTCATCTGTGTAGAAAAAGGTTATAATTTGAGAGGATCCATTTGAGGTGCGCTGCACTCAAGGGGGTTTAATACATTACACTTGAATGGGAGTACAGAATACCTGCACACACATCTGACAAATGAACATTTGTTCTGCTTCATCTGAATTTTATGAATACAGCTCTACAATCCATCTGAAAGCCTTTGTTAGTCCAGAAGATGAGAACTGGAAGAGACTGTTCATTAATCTATATTTGTGGGAGTAGCAAGTTGTACAGTTTCTCCTCAAATGACCTGATTCACTCTGTCATTAAATATGTTTCTCTTAGGGATGTTTGACGGAGAAACAGCCAAAATGAGTACGAGTATGAATTTTTCCTCTGGGTCTTATGTTTGACAAAGCTATCATTCAGGTCTCTGTGAGGTCACGTGGAAAGCCTTAGGCTACGAGAATGGTCAGTACGCTAGTTCGTCTAAACAATCAGTGTTCAATTTCTTCTTCAGTATCTTTCAATTTCCATTAATTAGCTGTTATCAATTAATAGACTTGTAAATCTAAAAAAACTGTAACAAAAATTAATTTTTAGTGTTTTATAGGGATGTAACGATTCACTCAACTCACGATTCGATTCACGATTTGTATTATTTAAATTATAAATTAAATGTGTCCTTTTATTATTGCTTGGACAAAATGCTCCACGTTTCTTTGTGAAATTGAAATATAACTCTATAATAATATACGAATATAGCACTTATAGCCAGGGTGCGAAAGGGGGGAGCTAGGGGGATAAGACATTTTGGGGGGTCTCAAAAAATATTGACAATGTGTTATTTTGACGTGCAATTTCAGTTTTGTGTAATGTTATCATCGTGGATTATTATGTGTAAAATTGCAAAAATATCAATTCATGCATGACGGCGAGTTAAACCTAATTCACTTCAATAAAGATAACTATACATGCTATTCTTGTCATGAGCATCGAGGTGTGGGGGCGCTGCGGTGCAAATTCCACTCATGTTTAGTACATGTTAACTCAAAGATTCGTAGAAAAATATAAACATTGGGACTCTTGTCGATTCTGTGTTAAGGTAAGGCATGTTATCTGCAAGTATGTGTTGTGGCTGGGTTGTTATAGGTCTGCGTGACTCTAGATGTCTTAAGCCTAATTGAACGGAGGAATTATGGTAATCTTCTGTAGCCTAACGACGAGTAAGTTTAACCGTTGTTCATGTGAACTCAAAAACAACCTGATGCTTTGTTTATAGACTATTTGTGGGTGGCTGTTTGTTGTTTCACCTATCAATTCGTGTCGATAAAGTATAATAGAGTAAAACCTGTATAGTGATTTATCCTATATAGAGCTTGCATAAAGCAAGTAGTGCATACACTCGTAGCTGTTATGTATCTTTGTAAGTCATTGTAAGCCCTCTTATGAGGCACGCGCAAGCGCACGAACCACCCCCACCACCCGTTATAAACAAAACCCCAAGGGGCTCCCAAAGTCCACGTATAGTTCGAACATGCAAGCATATTATTGCTCTTTTTTTGGTTTTGATTGCTTTTATTGTCCTCATTTGTAAGTCGTTTTGAATAAAAGTGTCTGCCAAATGACAAAATTGATATATAATGTAAATAACAAAACGAAATAAAATTTTTAAAACAAGCCCAAATCAAATAAATCTCTTCATATAAACAAAATAAGGCTTTGTCTGTGCTCTTTCCATTTAAAATGAGAGGCAAACACTGCATTTTAATCACGATCCAAACAAAGATGCAGCATACATGCAACATGAGCAGTTTTTAATCTAAATTAGATTTGTATAATTTCGAAATTTGAAGCAAAAAACAGAATGGTTTGACTTCAGTTATGTGAAACTATGCATAAAAAATATCTGCATGAAAAAGAAACAGCAGAAGAGCTGAACGAGACGCAGATTCGCTCTCTGCCAGCAGGTGGCACTTAAAGCGTTCCTTGGTTTCCGCTGTAAACAAAGCAAAGCTGCACTTATGAACTTTAATATGCATTATACAGAGGCAAGATGAAAAGCAAAAATACCATCTAAACTTTTCTAAAGACAGTAAGTTCCCCTCAGACATACATTCATATAAACTCCTACACCTAAATGAATCGCGATTTGTTTAGCATCTTAACCGATTTGAATCGTCACATATTTGAATCGATTTGAACAGGTTCGCGGTTAATCGTTGCCTCCCTAGTGTTTTCCTAAAGCTATTGGTTTATTTATATATATATTTTGTTCATTTAAAAGTATTTTAAAAATCATTTTATATATTTTTGTAAATTAAAAAATTTAAAATATTTAAATAAATGAGCATCCAAATTACTGAAAATGCACAATTCCCGGCATGCATATAAATTATAACCAAAATTCTAATAGAAAAAAGCTTGTATTGTACCACTAATATTCAAAGCTTAATACAGATTAGATTCAGTTTCTTGGTCTCTTAAATGTGCTCGAGTACATTTTTAAGCAATGAATATTTCTAGTAGGTGTATCTCTAATGAACACACAACTTAGGATTCAATTATAAAATTATATAAGTATTCAATGTAAAGTGGTGTATTAATCTGAAGTGGGTCAGGAAGAAGGGCTTTCATTAGCGCTGGTGCTTGTGGCAGCTGAGAGGACGCATGAGGGGGTATATCTCCCCATAAATAACAAACGAGCCAACTCTACTGATAAGAGGAGCTGGTCGACGGCCGGCATGATGATGGGATAGTGGACCTCCCCACTGATCTATCAATTTTCAGGGGTCAGCTTTCTCTGCTGCCTACGCTCCACAGAAATTCTGAAATTATTAGTACACCCCACCACCTGTGTTAACTGCTCCACTGAGTTCCACTCGCTCCTCTTAAAGGGATAGTTCACCCGAAAATTCGGTCATCATTTATTCACCCTCAGGTTGTTCCAAACCTGTATGAGTTTCTTTTTTCTGTTGAACACAAAAGAAAATATTTGAAAGAATATTGGTATACAGTAAACAGTTTTTGGTATAAATAAATTAATAATAATTTGTGAATTTCCTGTGAAAAAATAATACAATAATATTTATAGGGGACTGGGGCTAGTTATCACACTTTACTGCAGTGAGTATTTTTTATATAATATTGCTTATTAACATTATAATTTATTTTATTATGACAAGCTAAGATGGCACCACGGATGGCTGCCTCAGGGCCAGCCCGTCGCATAGGCGAAATAGGCAAATAGGCAAATGCAGGCGGCGACCAAATGTGTTAAGTTTTTTAATTTTTGTTATTATTAAATAATATTATTTTAATTAGGGGTGCACTATATATCGACATATAATCGATATCGCTTAATGCCATAGTAATATTGCAAATGCTGTGATTAAATGAAATAAAAATACCTATGCACTGCAGTTTTTAATGTGTTTGAGTGCAGCCCATGACACGCAGCACTTTACTCTGAAACATGCAGCGTATTTATTTATTTGCTGGTAAACCACCAAAATAAAAGCAGTTTAATATTTGAATTGGAGCAGAGATGCACCGAGCTGCTTGGTTTTTTTTCAGAGGTCTGTACACGGCGTTAACAAGAGGCCAGCGACCGCCAAAGACGCAAAGAGGAGAAAATACATTAGCAGGCAGAGCAAGCTCACTGTTCACGATGAGCAAATTATGAATGTATCTCTGAGGGGAACTGACTGTCTTAAGAAACAGTTTAGATGGCATTTTCCTTTTATCTTGCCTCTGTATAGTGTATTTAGTGTTTACAAAGGTAAAATGCGCATCACTGTTGTTCATTAATCTGCCACTTACTACAGAGAATGAATTTGCAATTTTAAGTCAGCCACATCTGCTGTTTGTTTATGTTTTATGTAGCCTAATTTCACAAAGCTGAAGTCAGACCATTCTGTTTTTGCTTCAGGTTTTAAAATTATGCAGTCTAATTTAGATCAAAATATAATGAACAACTAACCGTATCCTTCCTACTCATATTTTCAGTCTTTCTTGTCTTTTGCTTAAATAAAATGCATTAATGATCAGTATTGGATTCTGCCACGAAATGTTAAGATCAGTGCATTCCTAAATTTATGAATATCTGAAATGAAGAAATTAAGACTAAATGAAAAAGCCTTTTTTTGTGTGCGCAACCGTCTTATTTTCATATGTAATTTGTTTTATGTCATAAGGTTATGCAGTTTCTGTGTGAATGATCGGTGGTGGAATTGGCTGCGATGCAAGGGGCACCAGCTAAAATCTTGCCTAGGGCACCAAATTGGTCAGGGAAAGGCTTACAGCCCTGGGCTGCCTTAGTGTGGAGCTCTCCAGTTGTTGTATACTGTTTTTGTTGTTTTTTTCAATTTTTTTGTTTCTCAAACACAATAATTTTTACCAGAGATGAATTGCTGAACATTCGGCAGAACACACCACACAATCTTCTACCAGTTTTTTTTTATTTGGATGTTTTGCTGAACATTGTAGTTGGTGGAGCAGCGGGGCTGTTCAAGCACTTTAAGACGTGCAAGCATAGGAAGCGAGCTGGGTGTTCAAGCACTTTAAGACGTGCAAGCATAGGAAGCGAGCTGGCTGTTCAAGCACTTTAAGATGTACAAGCATAGGAAGCGAGCTGGCTGTTCAAGCACTTTAAGACGTGCAAGCATAGGAAGCGAGCTGGCGCTCTAGTCAAGCTCCAACAGCGCGGCTTTAGAGCAGCGCTGCCTAGCATCCATCTGGCGAATCTCCTTTCCCTACCCAACAAAACCTACTCTTCATCAACTGTAAGCCTTTCTATTCACCGCAGAATTTTTCCTCATTCATTCTGGTTAGTGTTTACATTCCTCCGCCAGCTCACGTGAGCGCAGCGCTACAACAGCTGGCTGATCAGATCGCAGACACAGAGCAACAACACCAGGACTCTGTTAAAATAATTCTTGGGGACTTTAATAAAGCAAACCTCCACACGCGATCTGCCAAAATTCATGCCCCACCAGACAAAAATATTTTGGACCACTGCTACACTACAATAAACTATGCATATTGCTCCATTCAGGCCAAAGAGGATGCCTACAGGAGTGGGGACAGAATCTTGTACAATCAGGCCAGGAACACACTGACAAAGGAGATTAGAGTGGCTAAGAGGAGCTATTCTAAAAAGCTGGAAAACCAGTTTTTAGCCAATGACCCTGCTTCAGTGTGGAAAGGACTGAAAAACATTACAAACTACAAAGACACCATCCCCCAGCACTGAGGCGAATCAACAACCTGAATGAGTTTTACTGAAACTCCCGGTCTCATACCCCACACCTGTTCTTACCATCTATCTACACAAACATTACCACCTCCATCAACTCCCCAACCAGGGACTTATGTGAGGATCCTGTCTTCTTGTGTTCTTCAGTTCGGCCTTCAACACCATCATCCTAACACTCCTCCAGACCAAACTAACCCAGCTCTCTGTTCTTAGCTCTATCTGTCAATGGATCACATTCTGACAGATGCAACAGCTAGTGAGACTGGGGAAATTCATGTCAAACAGCCACACCATCAGCACTGGTGCCCCTCAGGGATGCGTCCTCTCCCCACTGCTCTTCTCCCTGTACGCCAACGACTGCACCTCTACTGACCCCTCAGTCAAGCTTCTGAAGTTTGCGGACGACACTACAGTCATCGGCCTCATCCAGGACATTTGCATTTAGTCATTTAGCAGACGCTTTTATCCAAAGCGACTTACAAATGAGGACAATAGAAGCAATCAAAACTAACAAAAGAGCAACAATATGTAAGTGCAAATGACAAGTCTAGGTTAGCCTAACGCTTAACGCAGTACACGTAGCAAGGTACAGTGTCTGCTTAAAGACAGGATGTTGAGCAGCTAGCTGTCTGGTGCAGTCTTAACAACCTGGAGCTGAACAGGCTCAAAACTGTGGAGATGATAGTGGACTTCAGGAGAAACCCCCCAGCACTCCCCCCACTCACTACCTTGCATTATTGACAAACTATTTTCCGGTTTGACACTGTAAAGTTGCGTTTGACACAATCACTATTGTATAAAGCACTATACAAATAAAGATGACTTGACTATCATGAACAGCACTGTGGCAGGAGTGGAGTCGTTCAGGTTCCTGGGCACCAAAATCTCTCAGGACCTGAAGTGGGACAATCAAATTGACTCCATTGTGAAAAAGGCCCAACAAAGGTTGTACTTCCTTCACCAGCTGAGGAAGTTCAACCTGCCACAGGAGCTGCTCACACAATTCTACTCAGCCATCATTGAGTCTGTCCTATGATTTTGTAGCTGTCCTTGGCTCAGCTACAAAATCAGATATCAGAAGACTACAGAGGACGGTTCGGACTTCTGAAAGGATTATTGGTGCTCCCCTGCCTACCCTCCAAGAACTATATACATCCAGAGTGAGGAAAATCACTCTGGATCCCTCACATCAAAGCCATCTACTTTTTGAACTTTTGCCATCTGCTCGGCGTTACAGAGCACCGAATACCAAGAAAGCCAGGCACAAGAACGGTTTCTTTCCCCAGGCAATCTACCTCATAAACAGTTAAATGTTCTCCCCATGGTGCAATAATATTTATATTTATTTGATACCACCCTACATCTAAATCCATCCCTACATCTTATTCTATTCTATTGCATCTATAGCACACATTACAGCAATTTTGTGTATTTATAATAACAGTGGGTACGGACAAGTATTCAGGACCCCATTAAAATTTTTCACTCTGTTATTATTGCAGCATTGCTAAATAATTTAAGTTAACTTTTTGCATCATTAATGTACCAACAGCACCCAATTGACAGAAAAACACAGAAAGAATGTCTGACATTTTGCAGATTTATAAAAAGAGAATAAATGCAATATCACAGGTCCTAAGTATTCAGGCCCCTTTGCTGTGACATCATATATTTAACTCAGTTTATGTCCATTTCTTCTGATCATCCTTGTGCTGGTTCTACACCTTCATTTGAGTCCAGCTGTGTTGATTATACTGATTGGACTTGATTAGGAAAGGGAAAGGGAAAGCCACACACCTTTCTATATAAGACCTTACAGCTCACAGTGCATGTCAGAGCAAAAGAGAATCATGAGGTCAAAGGAACTGCATGAAGAGCTCAGAGACAGATCTGTGGCAAGGCACAGATCTGGCCAAGGGTACAAAAAAATTTCTGCTGCACTTAAAATTCCTAAGAGCACAGTGGCCTCCATAAACCCTAAATGGAGGACATTTGGGACGACCAGAACCCTTCATAGAGCTGGCCGTCCGGCCAAACTGAGCTATCGGGAAGAGCCTTGTTGAGAGAGGTAAAGAAGAACCCAAAGATAACTGTGGCTGAGCTCCAGAGATCCAGTCGGGAGATGGGAGAAAGTTGTAAAAAAAGTCAACCATCACTGCAGCCCTCCAACAGTCGGGGCTTTATGGCAGAGTGGCCCGACGGAAGCCTCTCCTTAGTGCAAAACACATGAAAAAACACCTGAAGGACTACAAGATGGTGAGTGAGATTGTTTAATAAAGATTCTTTGGGGTGAGGCAAAGATAGAAAATTTGGCTTAATTCTAAGCGGTGGTCTGTGGGAAGGGGGGAGGGGAAGGGAAGAGAAAACAAGGCACTGCTCATCACCTGTCCAATATAGTTCCAACAGTGAAGCATGGTGGTGTCAGCATCATGCTGTGGGGGTGTTTTTTCAGCTGCAGGGACAGGACGACTGGTTGCAATCGAGGGGAAAGATGAATGCGGCCAAGTACAAGGATATCCTGGACGAAAACCTTATCCAGAGTGCTCAGGACCTCAGACTGGGCCGAAGGTTTACATTCCAACAAGACAATGACCCTAAGCAGACAGCTAAAATAACGAAGGAGTGTTTTCACAACAACTCTGTGACTGTTCTTGGATGGCCCAGCCAGAGCCCTGACTTAAAACCAATTGAGCATCTCTGGAGAGACCTAAAAATGGCTGGCCACCAACGTTTACCATCCAACGTGACAGAACTGGAGAGGATCTGCAAGGAGGAGATCGGAAGAGGATCCCAAAATCCAGGTCTTCTGTGAAAAATTGTTTGAATACTTAACAAAAAGACTCATGGATGTATAGATCAAAGGGTTTTTGCTTATACGATAATACGAGCAAAAGGGTCCTGATACTTCGGACGAGGTGATAGTTCAGTTTTGCTTTTTTAACTAAATCTTCAAAAGGGGCAACAATCTGTGGTTTTTCTGTCAATAGGGGGGCGGTGCGTGTGACATAATAGGAAAGAAAAAAAAAAAAAAAAATAACTTAATGATTTTAGCAAATGGCTGCAATATAACAAAGACCAAAAAATTTAAGGGGGTCTGAATACTTCCGTACCCACTGTATGAATCACGGAATTCGGTTCCATGGACTTCGTTATTAACCACCAGAGGTCACCGTTCCATTACATTGACTCTCGCACAAAACAAACTGTTGCATAGCACCCCGGACCACATATCCCATCATTCAATGTGACACGGGGTTTCAGAAAACTGATTTGCATCATTGCACACAGCTGTTTCTTATCACCTTACTCACTATATAACACCCACTCAAACGGCCATTCTCTGCTGAGTATTGTTTAGCCTGTGCCCCTTTCCTGAGTCTTTTTCCTTGTTTTGCCTTGCCTTGCCTTGTCTGTTTTTTCGGTTTCTGATCTTTGCCTGTTTCCTGGATTTTTCCCTCTCGTCTCTCCCCTGTGAGTCTGTCTGCTGATCGGTGACCTACGCTAGCACTGGGACTATTCTTGTGTTTTGCCCGACATATACCTGTTTGCCATTGTTCGACCCTGCCTGTTACAAAGTCTTTGAATAAAAGCTTGCATATGGATCTGCATGTCTCACGTCTCGTCAGCCCCGTCATAGAATACTCAGCCCAACAAGGATCCAGAGGCTTTTCCAGAAGATTGGGCAGTAGTATTGATTCAATAAACGCTCAAGTTATTGATTATGCTTTGTTGGCGTAGGGTCTTTGTGTAATGGTCGGGTGTCGTGGAGGAAGAACGCGAAACAGTCTGTCTCTGTGACTGAAATGGGGCCTGTACCAGAGCACGCTCACCAAATGGCAAAGACAGTGGAGCCCTGACGCAAGATGGCGGAAACAACCCCAGCACCCCGTCATGTCCAGCTGCCCCACTTGAGTGCCGTTCAAGTCACAGCTGATCGTCATGAGTCCAGTCAAGCCACAGCTGATCTTCCCGAGTCCAGTCAAATCACAGCTGATCTCCCTGAGTTCAGTCAAGTCACAACTGATCGTCATGAGTCAAGTCTAGTCACAGTTGTTCTTCCTGAGTTCAGTCTAGTCACAGCTGATCTTCATGAGTCAGGTCTAGTCACATTTGATCTTCCTGAGTCGAGTCTAGTCGCAGTTGATCGTCATGAGTCCGGTCAGGTTACAGTTCATTATCATGAGTCTAGTCAAGTCACAACACATCTTCCTGAGTCAAGTCTAGTCACAGTTGATCTTCCTGAGTCAAGTTTAGTCACAGTTGATCGTTATGAGTCAAATCGAGTCACAGTTTATCATCATGAGTCTGGTCCAGTCACAGCTGATATTCATGAGTCAAGTCAAGTCACAACTGATTCGTCATGAGTCAGGTCTAGTCACAGTTGATCTCTATGAGTCAAGTCTGGTCACAGTTGATTCCCCTGAGTCAACTACAGTCACAGCTTCCATTGCTGAGTCAAATCAAGTCTCAGCTGATCTGCCAGAGCCTCGTCACATCACAGCAGATCTTCCTGAGTCCAGTCAAGTCACAACTGATATTCATGAATCTAGTCAAGTCACAGCTGATCTTCATGAACCAAGTCAAGTCACAGCTGTTCTTCATGAGGCAAGTCAAGTCACCGTTGTTATTCATGAGTCCAGTCAAGTCACAGCTGATCATCCTGAGTCACGTCACGTCACAGCTGATCATCCGGAGTTCCGTCACGTCACAGCTGATCATCCAGAATCACATCACGTCACATCACAGCTGATCATCCAAAGTCACGTCACGTCACAGCTGATCATCCTGAGTCATGTCACAGCTGATCATCCTGAGTCATGTCATGTCACAGCTGATCATCCTGAGTCTCGTCACGACACAGCTGATCGTTAGGAGTCTTGTCATGTCCTGTCTGTTGAACCCAGATCATCAAGGTAAGTCTTTCGGTATCCCAGTCTGGTATCTAGTGTGAGGGATACACCATTGGTGTCTGCACGCACAGCTGGTATCCCCAAACCCACTCACTCTAACCCTTCTGTTCATGAACTAATTCCCCTGTCTGAAGGGTTTCCCCTGATGGGGATCGCCTTTTGTTGCGTTTGGGCTGCATGCACCTCCACAGAACTCCCAGAGGCGGAAGCACCCACTATCAGGTCTGCAGAGTAGGCGGCTGAAGCTACAGTATCCCCTGAGGTGGTGGTGCTCACTGCTGTGTTCCCCGAAGCGATGGTGCCCGCTGCAGTTTCTCAAGAGGTGGCGGCGCGTGCTGCAGAACCTTCCGAAGCGGCGGTGCTCGCTTCAGCTCCTTGCGTGGTGGTGGTGCCTAGAAACGCACATTCAATCTGTCATGTCAGTGTCGAAGAAACCTTTGCCGAACTCTCCCTGTATCCTGAGGGCACTACTGTAGAACCTCCAGAGGTGGCGGCATCCGCTGCAGAACCTAAGAGGTGTCAGTAGTAACCCGGGTGAAACTGCATGTGTCGTCATTGTTACGGCCAAGGAGGGCATTATGAGCTCTCTGCCTGTCTGACGGACAAGGAGGGGCCGAACACAGAACTCTCTTCCTGTTCCTGTTCCGGCAAATGGAGGAAGCCTAGAACTCTATTATGTTCTGTTCCGGCCTAAGAGGTGGTCTGGGAACTCTTTGTTTGTCCTGTCATGGCTATAGAGGCCGTTTACGAATTCCCTGCTTGTCCTGTCACGGTTATGGAGGCCGTTTGTGAACTTTTGTCTTGTCCCGACCCAGCCAGGGAGGCTGCCCCTGAACGCTCAATCTTGTCTATCAACCCCAATGTTCTGGCTGTGTTGTCTGTCTCTGCTCTCTCGGTGTTACAGTCTCCGCCATGGTCTCCTAATCGGTGTGGTTCACCAGGGGGGTTTCCTGTTTCCTCTGCTCCGCCGTGGTGGTCCTCTGCCTCCGCAGTGGGGGTCCTATGTATTGCATAGCACCCTGGACTACATATCCCATCTTTCATTGCACGGTTTGCACACTGCACTGATTGCACTCATGGCACACAGCTGTTTCTTACCACTCACTCAATATATAATACCCAACCTCAAACTGCCATTCTCTCCGATGAGTATTGTTTAGCACGTACCCCATTCTGAGTCTCTGTGTTTTCCTTGTTTTGCCTTGCCTGTTTTCGCGGTTTCTGATATTGCCTGTTTTCATGGATTTTTCCCCTCGTTTGACCCCTGTGAGTCTGTTGCTGTCGGGGAACTACGTAGCACTGTGGAATATATTTGCTGTTTTACTGTTTGCAATCATTGTTCTGACCCCTGCCTGTTTACCACGTCTCTGAATAAAAGCCTGCAGGATGGATCCACAAGTATCAAGTCTCTTCAAGCCCCGTCACCAGATACATATGTGTATTTTTTATTCTCATCTTATTTTTTTATTGTCTGTGTGTTGTTGTTGTTGTCTCTGTGTACTGGAAGCTTCTCTCACCAAAACAAATCCCTTGTCTGTGTAAGAATACTTGGCAATAAAGCTCTTTCTGACTTCTGACTATTATTACTACTACTACTGTTACTACTATTATTACTATTATTATTATTGATAAATATATATCAGTATTAAATCGACCACCTTGATCTCTAGATATTGGCATCGGCCAATAGAAATCCCATATTGGTCAAAATTTGAGTGTAGACTTTTACGGTATGTGAATTTTATGTATAACTTTTTTCCTTATATGGAGGAATATACACATTATAAACATTATATAAACATATACAATGTTAATATAAATAACATATATAAACATGTTTATATAAACATTAAAATGTTTAATAAGATGTTTATCATAGCTTAATTGTTTTTTATATTTCCTATTTACAAAAGCTGTCTGTGTACAATTTTATTGTTTTAATCTTAATATACAAAAATCTATTGAACAAATATGACTTTTACACATTTACTGATAATCTAAATGAAGATTTTTTTAAATTACGCAATCATGCATTAATTTTTTTAAATTACGACTTTCCCACAGTTGTTTTTCACATTGCTAGTGCACACATGAAATAAATTAGTGAGAAAAGTGTGCTCTACAAGAGTTTATTTGTCCGCAGGGCCAAAAGTGGCCACAGTTGCAGAAACACCCTTAAATAATTTGCTATTTGCACATCTGAGCCCAAACATTCAGCTTAGCCATCATGCCAAAAGCTTTGATTTACTGGGCTTTTCTGAGTGAGCGAGTGAGAGACGCTAATGCCATTATCTCACACCAAGATGGAGCTGGGATTAGCGGCCAATGTAAATGAGATATGAGAAGGTCCAGCATTAGCAGCAGCCTTTATTCAGCGGAATAGCTTCAGCAAATAGAGGGAGATAAGAAAATCCCTGTAATTACATGGAGACACATTGGTCAATTCAGCGCTGTAAGTACCTGAGCTCTGTAGCCTCTAAGTGGGAGGGGAAAAGGCCGAGTGGGAAGTGTTATCCTTGACAATATTAAGTGATTCTGCAAGATCAATAGAAGTACACCGAGCCAAATGTAAAGATGAGCACTGGCCATGCTGCCTCTTTGTGCCCCGGTATCGCTCCATCATTTTTTGGTAATATCATTTCTGAATAAAATTTTATGGCTCATTACTTTCTGGTGCGGACTGTCTATAATGGAATCTCAAATAGGCATGCATCTTTGTGCCTAAGGTTATTGTGGCATTGTTAAGACGTTATTTATTTCTAATTGTTGGAGTATAAAATGGTAGCTTATCATTTTTGCTATTTACATGCTAAAAGTCAATCACCATTTGATGCAAACATTGCTAGCAAACACTAGAGTTCATATAGGACCCACGCTTCAGTGATCCACATCAAAAGGCTCGACCTATATACTGCAGCCTCAATATTGTGTCTACATGACTACATGACTCTTTTCACATCCGTGCCAAAGAAAAAAAGCATTTTTGGACAAACAATGAGAAACGCTTTGGCTGAGCCTGTAGTAATACAGATAAAGTCTCCCAGTTTTTGTGGCACAGTAAAAAATGGCTGTTGTAGCGGCTGAACACCAAACAGCCCAAACTAAATCAGTTGTTACAGTGTAAAATAGCTTTAGCTTTACAGTTCCTCTGCACAGTGATTTTGGCTTTAGACGACTCGCACTGGAGTGGCATCACTTACTGGATCGCACTGGTCAGTCATCCAGAAAGTGCACCCAGAAAGAGTCCTAAAATAGCTTTCTCTCCTCAGAGATGACTTTGTGAACAAGAAAGCTGAGTGAATCCCTTAAGATTCATTTTCTTTCAAGTCCGTTTTATGGATTTAAAATTGAATCTATTCTACTGGCAAGATAACCTTTTCTAGATCCAGCCTGGCTCAACTGAGTGAAATGAATGGTTGTAAAGGAACTCTATTAGGTTAACAATTCATGTTTAGCTCTGCAGCACAGGGTTTTGAATTAAGGGTGAGCACAGCGATGATATTAAAAAGTAATACCATATCATGCTGTAATATATATCTGAAGAAACAGTGATGGATAAGTTTCAGGTACTGTATCACTATAAAATGTTCTTTTATTTACTGTATGAAAAACTCTTTGGTAACACTATACAAAAAGGTTCCATTTGTTTATATCAGTTAACTACATTAACATGAACTAACTTTTATAGTATTTATTAATCTTAGATTATGTTCAATGTAACATTTATTAATATATTATGAAAATCAAAAGTGGTATCTGTTAATAATATTTAATGGGCCTGAGCTAACATGAACAAACAATGGATAGTTGTATGTTTTATTGTTAACTAACGTTAATAAAGATTAATAGACACTGTGACTAATATATAGCTCATTGTTAGTTAATATTACTTAATGCATTAACTAACATTAACTAATGGAAACTTATTGTAAATAAGCATTTGATACCAAATAATCATATAAATGCCAAGTATTGTAAGTGTCTATATATATATAAAAAAAATGACATGCTTTGTAAGAACTTTTTCTGGATATCTAGCTGCTAAGTATTTTAACATAAAAAAACCAACACATTTAATCTTAAAAGGTTTTTCACATTAAATGAGAATGAGAGATTCACTTGAGACATTACCTATATGAATATTTAAGTTACAGTATATACTGTATATATGACTACCATATGAAAAATAAATTTAATTTACAATTTAATTTAAAAACACTTATTGAAAATACTTCATTTATTAAAAAAATAAATCAATAAAGTGGCCTGTAATATATATTCAGCCCCCCCCCTCCACACCTTTTCCTATAGACTTTCAGGTCCTTGGCTGTCACAAGGTCATCGGGAAGGTTTTAATTGCTGTGGGCTGTTGTGTGCTTTCATGGGCTTTGCCATGATAAATTACTCATTGGTTGAAAAGCAAGTCTATATAAACAAGCTTATCTCGTCTCCTCTGTAATGAAAAATGAGTTGTGAGTATCATTGTTAATCACAGTAATTGTTAATGTTAAGAGGCCTGGATTTCCAAGTCTCCTCATTATTGATCAAATTTCTTTTTACATTAAAAGTCTGCTGAATCCCTGACACATCCTACTTCCTAGTAATTCCTCTAATTAGTTATTTTTAGCACCCGCGCCTCTCATACCAGCCACAAGAGATAAAGCGAATTACTTGTCAGATGGCTCACTCTTCACAGTGTTGGTGTTGTAGTTGTATGGGGCATGAATTTACCCCGACTATGGAATGAATGGAGGGTCTCACCTCTTACTCCTCACTAGATTACTACCTACAGCCCTGATCTGGAGGCTGGGACAATGGTAAAGGGTAATTAACTCTAGCCATTTAATATCTGCAGATTACATAGTTCAGCTTTTTCACCAGAGCCTTGTGGTAGCCATTGTGAAGCTTGTGCTTAAATTAATATAATAAAATATTTAAAGTGTGAAAGCAATCTTAAGATTATCTTCGCCAGGTTTTTGTTGTTGTGGTGTGTGTGTGTGTGTGTTGTAGTATGAAAAAAATCTTTAGAGCATGAAAATGTTTACAGATATCTATTGATACAATTTCGAGTGTCGACACACTCTTTTTCTCTTCTGTAACGTTAGCTAATAAATTCTATGTTGATACTTAAAATGTCACAAAAACTTGTTTGGAAACACTTTTGTTGAGAAAAATGGCACTCAACAACAAAACAAGTTGTTGTTGTTTTTTTTGACTGTACTAAAGCATAAAAATACAATAATGCATTTGCAGATATTTAGGAAACATGCTAAATTCACATACTTGTTTCTCCGAAAAACAATGCTACAGCTAGTTATTCTACTTTGAAATGTCTGTTTTTGTTTTGGTCTGTGTGATTCTGCCCACTGCCAATTTACTCAATAGTATTTCAACACTCAGGGTTGCCAGTTGCAGGGAAAAAAGAGCATAAATATGGAAGCCAGCAAATGAACTGGATCAGAGACTGCAGATTCTACCCGACCTAAAAAGCCTTGGCATCCACCTAAAAAGCTCTATGACCAGAGGAATATTAAAACACAGATAAATCAACTAATCACCTTTCAGTGTAAGGTTCCTAGCCTTTCATTGTCAATTGCGCTTGTTCTTGTTGTGTGTCCTCAATCTGACAACCCGCGTGAGCATCAAGTCTGAGGAGGAGGGGGCGGGAGAAACAATATTTTGAATTTGGACTGCACTATCCATTTCAACCAGGTTTCAATATTTCATATTGCACCTTAACGCCATTCCGCAAATTGCCAGCTGTTGCTCCAGCCCCCACAAAACCCCCCTAAACAAGCGACGAAGAGAAATACTCTCTGTAATTATCAAAGATGTGTTAAATTATTAAACTATTATTAAACTGCAGTTTTATTCTGAATTTATTTAAAATGGTTTTGGTAGGTTCATTAACCATTTTAAATATATACAGACTGATGATTCTTTTAATAAATCTAACCCTAAACCTTCCCCTTAACTTTACCACAACTTATTTTAGTTAAATGTCCAAAATTCACCCTCAGAAGACACAGCAGCATTTTATGTAAAGTATGCATTTTGAAAATGCGTTGTAAAAAGCAATACCAATTATATAGCTCTGTTGGCATGATTTGGCGAAAAAGACTCGCCTTGCAAGTTGCTCTTACAACATGAATGAATGGGAAATTTGACAGTAAACTTTAAAATATTTTCGTTATACATTATTAAAATTACAAACGTCATTGGATCTGCGTGCAAAGAAAGAAACTGCACAAATTTAATTGGTTCTGCATGTAACATGAAACAGCATGCAAACGTCATTGGATGAGTAATCAATGTGGCAGAATGTGTACTACTATATAGATCAGTAGACTTCTCACGCGGTCCAGCTAGGCGAGCCCAAATCAGAAATAAAGTTAATAGTATTTAGTATTTACAGTGAGAGTTGCAAGAGAAGCATAAATCAGGCAAATATCTCCTGACTTGCAGGAAAAAATGTATTTATAAAGCTTTCGAGACCCAAGGTTGGGTGTCTAAAACATAAATACAGAATGCGAAGCTGACGTCATGCTGCGATGCATTCTGGGTGACTGTTTTGTTTAGACGCCATATTAAGAGGATAGCACTGCCTTTCTGTTAGTGAGTTGAAGGCAGTGTTTTGATTTTCTGTCGTGATTGTGAAAAATGTTGCCATTGTAGGTCACCATCAAGAACATGTGTGATATGTGTAAAAACACTAAGGGAAGCGGGCTGAGGAGGTGACGAGTATACACCGGATAGCAAATCTATTAATAATGTCACTGATTAAACCAACTGCCTATCATAATCACATTGTTGAGTGTTTTTGGAAGTTTTGTATTTTGTTTGGTTTAATAATTAATATTGCCTTTGCCAGTATGAAAGAACTTGAGTTATCATGCAATGCAATAAAATAGCTTTTCTTCCCTGCAAAACGATACCATGAAGAATGTGAATATTTAATTGTTAAGGCAAAAACAAAACAAAAAAAAGGTAAAGATGTATCTGTACTAATTTCAGTATCATTAGCAGAAGGTGATCTTCCTAAGATGGCGGCACAACCCCAGCATGCAACACAGTGTGATGTAGCTTCACATTCTCTATAATGGAAAAAAATATATATTTTCAGAATATACTGCTATTTTCTTTTTTAAACTAAAGATTAGTAAGCAAGCAATCAAAATCATAACAAAAATTACACTAATAATTATTCCACTTGCTGTTTTGACCTGCTTACAGAGAGCATGCCAAATGAAAGGATGAACTCATGCTATAAATACAGCTCCACTTCACTGTCTTCTTCTAATTTTTCCTAATTTAATAATTTGTGAAAATAGTAAGCAGTAATCTGACGAATTACAACTGTCTAATTGCTCTCTCCATTTCACAAAGAATTAGGATGCCAAAGATACAATATAATTTGCGATATACACCAAATTATTTATGGAAACAGGGCAGATTTTTAATTTTGCAACACAACAAAACTTACGAACAACGAACTTATGAACTTGTGAACAAAAACGTATCGGTATTTAAATAGTTTTACTAGGCTTTTGCTTTATTTGTTAGCTTTTTTATAGGCTTTACTCTTGTACTGGCCTGCATACAGAAAGTACAGAAGGTACTGAATGAAAAGTGTTTTTATATTTAACAAATATGACATCTAATACACTTTATCTGCAATAAAGTAAGCAAACACGTGAAAACACAGCAACACTACGGGAAGCAGAATGTGTCCGACCAGATGCACCATTTTGAACTCCACCCCCAACTGCAAGCACCAAATATCGGCGATCATTTACATCCAGTCGCAGCCAAAGTCGAACACACCAATTGTTAAATCTGACTAACGGTTAAAACAAGCACAGTCGGTGCTCTGATGTTACACAATGGCAACTAATTAACCTTTCCTCTGCAATTGGATTTGCTACAAGATCATCACCATGTTGATGAAATAATCTCTCCATTCTGTTGACATTGTTAATTATTTGTCAGTAATCAGCTACTGTTGACTGCACTCCCCTGAACCGTTTGGCGGCTGGGACAGGATGAGTCGACTCCTGGGAAACTCCACCAGCTTGTATACGGTGCACTTCACGTGACAATGGCACCGGTACTCATAATTAATTATCTTCTTACCCAAGATTTGCTCCAGATCACAAACTCTCCCAAATTTGTTTGTTTGTTTTCATTTTTTTTTTTTTTTTTTTTCTTATGAGATGGTTTCTCCAATTATCCTGAGCGGGAAGCCAATGCCCACTTGTCAATAAATCAGGGAAAGCAATGGAACCTCATTGAGGCTAAATTTCAGAAATTATCCTATTTGCAGACATGCCAATAAGTCACATTACTGCGCTGAACACTCTTAGACACATTTTGCCATGTTTCCCCTTTGTAGTAATTGGTTTAAAAGGTTCAAGAGCAATTTTCAAGAGCAATTGAAGGGGGTAATGACAGTTGGCTAAAATAGTAGATACTGATGAATGCAGGCAGGTATGTGATTTTTCTGTATTTATTTGGATTTCTGTATTTTCCAACTTAAGAATATGACCTGCCTGAATTGGATAAATCAGAGAATAAAAATATTGTGGAGTTGGGCTATATTTAGACTGAAACTGCAAAATGGCCTTACACAACAAACTGGAAAATGAAGTGATTTAAAATACATTTAATTTGTTTTTTCTGCATACACATAAAAAGTGACATTGGTGAATATATCAAACAATGTGCACCAGTTACCCGTAACTGTTTTATGAATTCTAACAAACTCCATCTCTGACATGACACACTTGAACATGACACAAAACATCTCCAAGTTTGTTAGAATCTTGGTTGCAGAAAAATTGAAAAGCATTTGTACGGCTTGATTTTTACTGAGATGTTGGACACACTTACATATTTTCACAAACAAGTTACTTTTATGACACATTGCTATCCTGTCTCACTCACTAGTCACATGACTCACAGACCGGAGAGGCATCAAAAGCATAAACCCTGGCCTTGTGATTATTCAAACCCAACGGAACTTTCAGAATAGGACTTAAGGTCCCATTTCATGATTTTAATTAAAGATAAGTTCCTCTTTGTCTAAGTCTATGCTTAGGTTACTAATCTGAATTCAATAGATCCATATGTTGCTGGTGAGAGGCTAATGTGCGAACAGGGAAAATATTGAAACCCACTGCATTTAATTTGGTCCTGATCAATTCAGATTGACCACATTTAACATGCAAATGCTTCTCAGGTCAAATTTACCATTCTCTTATTTGGCCATGATTCAGGCAGTCTTAAAACATAGTCCGACATGCTGTCTTTTTGGATACACATGCTGACACTAATATTTTAAGATGACCAATAATCTCTATCCAGCTGTTAAACTGATTTGTCAAGAGGCAGATTCATTGGTAAAATATCCCAGGCATCTTGACTGACTGAAATTATTTATCAAGTAATGACAATGGCTCTTTTCCAAATTCTAGACAGATGACTCAGTGCACACTGCCAATATAGTCAGCTCCCTTCAAAGACATCAACCCGCCATCATGTAACCTAATACATTTTGTAACACTCTACATAGGCATTTAAATAACTCCACATTCCACACAAATAGCACTCTGAATGGGAGACAATTCACAAATGATTCCAATATAGTCTGAAATTGTGTTGCTGATCTTATGAGGAAAAAAACAACCCACATACATGTGGCGACATTTCTGCAAAATTATATTGCATTGCTACTAGCAGATTTCGTGGCAATTTCCAAGTTAAAAAGTGAATCATGCTCAGTTTTCCCCTAAAAAGATGAATGTAAATCTGGCAGCATTTTATTACATTATTTGTTTTATGTTTGGAAATGAAATATCCAGTAATTTTCGCAAAAATTCGCCGCAAATGCAAGATGAAAACCCACCTGCTGAAGCAATCATGCCATTTTAGTTCCCTTTCGATACTTCACTCGTACTGCGTCTTGCTTAAGACGCATATGGGAAAACGCCTTTTTTCTCCTGAACTGAAGCCTATTTCATTCACGCAGTGAAACTTCATGGTCATTGGTTCGTGCAGGGCTTTAAAAATGAACCAATGCCATGGCAGCGGAGCTGCACGAGCCTATGACGACGAAGCCCGCCAAAGCCCGCCAGAATGGGCGGGGCATCTGGCTATATAAGCGGGCGCTCGCCACGGATTCTCAGATTTTTCTCCTTCAGCGACGACTCTACGTCTCAAGCTGATCTGAAGCCGCTCGCCGTTGACACGCCTTCACAGATGGAATCGGGACCTCTCAGCTCAGCTGACCTGCTTCACCGGTTGTAGCCCCTCATCACAGGCCATTCTTGACATTCGCCTTCGAAGTAGTGGCTTATCAATATACGGTTCTTCCCTTCGGGCTGTCCCTGGCCCCCCACACTTTTACGAAGTGCATGGACAAATGGGAATACATATTATCAATTACCTCGACGACTGGCTCATTCTGGCCCAGTCGGAAGCAGAATTAATATCTCACAGAGCCCTCCTCCTCAGCCACCTGGAGTGCCTGGGACTCAGGGTCAATTTTGCCAAAAGTTCATTGCTTCCCAGCCAACGAATCTCGTTCCTGGGAACAATCATCGACTCAGCTCAAATGAAAGCTGTATTCACGCCAAAACAAGCTCTGGACATACGGAGGCTGGTGACCTCCTTCAAGATCCCGGTACCGCCGCCCGCTCAAAGGTTTCAAAGGGATGCGGGCTCATGGCAGCAGCCTCTCCGGTTACATTTGGGTCGGCTGGTATGCGCCCCCTGGCAGTGCTGGTGAAACAAAGGGTTCCATTCCAGCGTGGCGTCACGGAGGCCTGCTATCCGGGGGAGTAAGGAGTGTATCGGCCATGACCCCCTGGAAGAATCCCGTTGGGAGGAACAGGGAATGGACATGGGGATGGTTCAAGGAAGGACAGTTGTATGGGACAGACGCCTACAACTCAGGTTGGGGTGCTGTGCAGGGCCATACCGACTTTTTTTTTTTTTTTGGCAATGGTGGGATGCGGAAAAAGGCTTTCCACATCAAATGCCGAAATGTTAGCAGTATGCGAGCCTGTCAGTTATCCGCCAGTCATGGAAGGGCACCATGTGCTAATCGATCACACAACATGGTCGGTTGTGTCCTACATAACGCCAGGTGAGGCCTCTCTGCAAAGCACCTCTTAATGCTAGTGGAGCGGTTCTTAGAGTGGCTCAACCCAACTGCGCTCGCTAACAGGCAGTGCATATACGGGCAAATTGATTCCGAGGTAATCAGCGAGTGTTATCAAGGAGCAAGTCCCCTCAGGAGAGTGGCGCTCCCTACGCAAACAGTCCAGAAAATCTGGGAGATCTTTGGCGAGGACGAGGTAGGAACGCTTCACCAGAAGGGACAAAATATAACTGACAAATGGATTTCTCAAGACCAAGGACGCGTTGGCCCACGATTAGCCCAACCTCCTTCTTTATGCATTCCCCCGATCGCTCTGATCCCACAGGTAATCAGGCGAGTGAGGGACCAAGAACACAGGGTTCTCCTTGCTGGCCTCCCTTTGGATGAACCAGCTGTGGCTATCAGAACTAACTCAGCTATTGATAGCGGCCCCCTTGGCCTGTTCCGCTGAGACAGCATCTCCTCTCTCAAGCGAATGGGACATTATGGCATCCTCGGCCCGACCTATGGGCCCTGCACCTCTGGCAGCTCAACGGGAGCCTTTGTGCCTCCCAGAGCGAGTCTTAAACACAATTTCGGAGGCTAGAGCTCCGTCTACGAGACGCCTCTATGCCCTTAAATGGTATTTTTCTCACATGGTGTTTAACCGCGGCAAAGACCCTCACACTTCGAATTAACAGAGGTGCTGTCTTTTACAAGAGTGCTGGATAAGGGTCGCCCCCATCACACTCAAAGGTCTATGTGGAGGCTATAGCGGTCCTCTCATGTCCATATTGGGGCAATCAGTGGGCAAAAATGTGCGGTATCGCTCTGAAAGGTGCAAGGAGCGAATCCGCATCGTTCACCTACTGTCCCTTCATGGGACCTGCCCACTGTGCTGAAGGCCTGAAAGGGCCACTTTCGAGCCGCACAGCCGCCAAACATTTATGTAGCTTTTTTATTTGCTAAAAAGACTGCTCTGCCGTCTAGTACTCGACTTCAGTACAGCCAATAGGGACCTGCAGGCACTCTCAGTGAGCTCTTCCTGCCTCGAATTCGGGCCCAACGACAACAAGGTCATCCTGAAGCCGAGGTATGGTTATGTACCTAAAGTGCTCTCCACTCAGTTCAGAGCACAGGTCATTGCGCTCTCCGCGCTTCCTCCAACTGAAGAGGACAGAGAGCTATCTCTGCTCTGCCCCATCAGGGCATTGAGAATCTATATTGAGCGTTCCGCTCCCTATAGGCGATCGGAACAACTCTTTGTCAGCTTCGGTAAACTGCACCAAGGGGTTTCCAGTTATGAAGCAAAGACTCTCTAGATGGATAGTAGACGCCATCTTGCTAGCATACTCTTCCTTGGGCCTCCAATGCCCCATTGGAGTACGGGCCCACTCGACTAAAGGCATCGCCTCGTCATGGGCATGGTCCAGTGGTATGTCCATTGCAAATATTTGTGAGGCGACCGGCTGGGCCTCGCCATCCACATTTGCAAGGTTTTATAACCTGGAAGTCCCGGCCTTACAGGCCAGGATCCTTTCCGCTTGAAATGGCACGTGCTGCGTAAACGGACATGACAGAGAGCCCTTGGCCGTGCCGCGCCCAAGTTCTCTGGTATTGTTCACCTGTTAGCTCTCGACCCCTGGGTGTCGAAGTTACGGGTATACTCTGGAACGATTAACCAGGCCGGGTGTGGCATAGAAAGCTCAGCCCTGGGTTATTGTTGACTTCTCTATAAGCATTGGTTGCTTATGGAAATTATACCTTTAGTCGTTCCACTACATTAGCACGGCGTGATTGGACTGTTCAGTACGAGTCTCAAGCAAGACGCAGTACGAGTGAAGTATCGAAAGGGAACGTACTAACGTAACCTCGGTTCCCTGAGATACGGGAACGAGTACTGCGTTGCTAGCCGTGCTATGTAGCTGCACGACTCAGTCATTGCTTCAGTCGAAGTAAACCTGAGAATCCTGTGGCGAGCGCCCGCTTATATAGCCAGATGCCCCGCCCATTCTGGCGGGCTTTGGCGAGCTTCGTCGCCATAGGCTCATGCAGCTCCGCTGCCACGCCATTGGTTCGCTTTTAAAGCCCTGCACGAACCAATGGCCGTGCAGTTTCACTGCGTGAATGAAATAGGCTTCAGTTCAGGAGAAAAAAGGCTTTTTCCCATATGCGTCTTAAGCAAGACGCAGTACTTGTTCCCGTATCTCAGGGAACCGAGGTTACGTTAGTAACCAAGTACGTTTCCTACTACAAGTCTTTGAGATCTTTTATTATGAGCTCTTTGACTTGTCACCAAGTGCTCCGTATCCCGTGCAATGTTGTAGCAGGTGAACTACTGAGCAAGTTGTCTATGTCTGAAAATGTACACCTATGGAGCCGTTCATGTGATGCAAACATCAAAATGTTTACAAATCATACACTATGGTGAAAGTGTTTTGAGGTCATAACATTTTATTGTTCAAGGAACTGTGCAAACATAAGTCTTTTTAAAATTGTTTTTTTTTTTGATCATCTGTCCCTGTAATCATTACTTGTTTGAAAAGAAAAAAAAGTTATTGGTGTTTAACTGCTTTACGCTAGTGTTAATTTCAGCTAAAAAACTGCAGAGAAATGTATGGATAGGCATGTTTTTGGAGTTTTCAAAAATGTAGGTAAGGCACATTTTCCCAATGAGCCTATATTGACAAAAAAAACACTAAGTATAAAAATGCATAGCACACACAAATATTTGGAAAACAATTTCATTTTCAGTACTTTTCAGGATGTACAGGATGACCTAAGTATATTTGTAATCAACACTGGTCTCGTTTGTCTGCCATCTTTGATTTATTTTCCATTTAGTTTGTTGGTATTAGAGGTGTTCAGTCATATCTTGCTTTGAATGCATTTCTATGTCTAAACCTGAAAGTAAAAGAACAAGTAGCAGAAAAGGATTGTTAATGATATAAACTTAAGGCCTTAGGCAGAAAGAGAGGTTCCAAAAATCTATAAAATCCATGTCGACTCCTTTATATTTTTCCAATCACGCATTTCCACACTGCTGCTCTGTAAACCTGTTTGTTAGAGCTCTAATAGATGAACACTCAGCACTGCCTGATCATGAGTGACTGGAACAATCGCACTGTTTTACAAGGTAAGCGCTTTCAAATTGATTTGTTAAACAGCATTTTTAAAGACACTCCATACAGGCATTTTTGTACTGATGGAGCATGAGACTGAGCCAGCCGTAATTACAGGCTGCATCTGTGAATAATTTCATAATGTGGTGACCCATTTTGACATCGGTAAGAGGCGGCAACACTCTCTGTTTCCCACTGAGATGTATCAAGGAAACTTCACATCTTTAATTTGCAAATTAGCGCCTAAAAGTGGCAGAGTGTATGCTAAAACCAAATAATGGAAAGATAATTTAGCCCATCACTCTCCAAATGACTAATAATATTCCACCCATGGAGAGTTCATTGTCTTATATGAGTCACAAGCACTAGTCAAATCCCATTTAGTGACCTTGTTTTTAAGTCTTAGTGAAACTGAATCAAAATGCATGTAGTTGAGTTTCTTAAAAGTTCTTGAAGATTTTTAATAGTTCATGCATCTGCTTTTTTTCTGGATTGTGGAAATCTTGGTCGTAATTTTATCAAATGAAGAATAGTTGTATTAGCAGTAGTTGATCCTTTTCACAGTATGCATCAGTCACATCGATGTTTCAAAATATATGATTGCACCACCTGCTACCTAATATAAAATATTAGTGTTACCTGTGTTTCAATGTTCTGTGAGCAACTCGATATGGTGCGAAAAGGTGTTATTCAGTCAAATATCATGGCCAAAACTAAATAAAGAGGGGCGCAGATAAATGAAGATCAAAAGGGCATTAAATGAACCCAGAAACAACAGAAAAGAAGATAACAAAGCAAACATGGTCAGCCGTTCCTTGGTCCTGGGAGGTAAGGCGTCCCTGTGTTTATGGGGGAAAAGGGATGGTTTAAAGGATGAAATTGAACGGATTAGCATGAGCCGCTCTAGCTTTGATTG
Source organism: Sinocyclocheilus anophthalmus (assembly GCA_018155175.1). Classification (NCBI taxonomy): domain Eukaryota; kingdom Metazoa; phylum Chordata; class Actinopteri; order Cypriniformes; family Cyprinidae; genus Sinocyclocheilus; species Sinocyclocheilus anophthalmus. The sequence continues at coordinate 57,194 of JADLZN010001550.1, read as the reverse complement.
CCTCTGACTGAAAATATTTGAAAGCCACCAGGGGCCCCTCAGATGTTATGATATGGTCAATTCAAAGCACTGTGTGTTTTGCTACAGGCTTCGGGTATAGAAATTGAATTGATATTTTGTAAACTTCATTTGCGGATAATATGATCTGACAGGGACAAATGCACAGGCGAATTGTTTTCAAACCGACTTCAAATGAAACTTATTATGAGGGTAAAAGTGTATTTCTTTGTCTTCCCTCTGCTCTCTCAGGCTCTCTCTTAGACCCTGAATATGTATCCATTTTCAGGGTAATTGAATTGATACTGTCATGTGTGGGGGCCAACAGATTCACGCAGCAGGGCGGATGGCCCCAGTGATTGAATCGAAAACAGGGAGAAAAAATTTCCTTGGCCATGAGTCTGCTAGGTCACAGCGCCATCATAAGATCTCACACCTCACTGTTTTCTGATTACACCAACGGCCCCAATTGTCTTTCCAATAATCTGCCCCTCTGATATAATGCAGACTTTTCCAATTCCGCCGGCTCTGGCTAGACCTCAGATGTGTTACATATTAATTTCCTTCCCCATAAAATTTGCTCAGCTTTACCTCAAATTCCGTTAGCTGGATTGATGAAAGTGGCAAAAGGATACGACGTTTACTGATTCTCCCTTTTCACCTTTGATTAGCTCCACTTGTGAATTATTCCTTTGCTGTCAGTCTGCTATTTAGCAGCTGGGTGGGCCGGTCTTGAAGCCATGGCCAGGAGAGAGAAAATAAGGTAGCTCGCAATCTCCAAGTCAGTGGAGCTTTTGGAAAACGACAGACTTTTACTTCGTGCTTATCCCATAAGGTGGCCTCTAAAAATCTGAGACCACAACTGAAAGTGTGCCGTAATTTTCTTTTCAAAATTGTAAATAAACTGAATATTTTTGGACTTTTAATGTTGGAAATCATGCTGGATTACATGATTGTTGGCATTTGTTTATATTAGCTTGAGTGCTGCTTTTAAAAGCAAAAGTGGGGCAAACCAAAAACATTCACCTAATTTTTTTATGTTTTCATGCTAATTGTTATGCTGATAATAACTTAGTAAAGAATGTGTACTAGTCATCACTGCTAGGTACAGTTGAAATGCGCTTTTAAAGAAACATACATTATATAAATCACTACTCTATACTGTACTTTATTGTATTTGATCACAGTTTACACTGTGCTTTTCTGTAACTGAGCAATACCAAGTGTTGTATTCTGATGTCATTAATCTGTTTTTGATTGGCTATAAAGGATTATTGCAAACATAATGCTAATGACCAAGGTTATAAGTAGTTCCCTATCTGTCGGTCACTACGAGTTATGTCGAGACGACATTAGGGGTCTAACTTGGGAGCCCAATCATCTCTGAGTTTAAGAGAAAATGCCAATGAAAATTGGCTAGTGGATTTTGCATGCTGAGCCACTCCCCGTGCACACAGGTATATAAGGTGACAGCGTGCATCCACATTACAGTGATTCCCCTGGGCGCTTCAACTGAAAGAGCAGTTCCCTTTCATGGGAACTTCGAACTGCGTCCTCTAGGGGTTGCTATGGGGGAAGCCTCGTCGTGACCCCTGTGTCTGAAGCATACATTGAAAAAACACCAACTCATTGGCCACCGGCACAGCCATGACGTCACTACCGTGCCGACTAATCAGTATAAAAGTCGCCGGGAGCTACACAGCATTCTCTTCTTCGTCTTCATTGACTGTTTGTTTGAAGCTTCCTTCTGTTGTAAGAGCGATCTCTATTTATCTCATTTTGGCGAGCACTAGCAAAGCATTTAAGGATGTGTGCATCCGTGTTGACGTTGTTTTACATCTGATGACACACACAATCTATGTGTTGTTTTGTTTGGGCAGAGAGCACGCACGCGATGTCTCCGAGGGGGCAATCGGCGTGCACTGCGAGCGTTTTTTCCAAGGAAAAAAGCTCCCCTCTCGTTTGTCTTTCTTTTCGAGGAAAGAGGGGCAGCCGTCTGCTTCCCGCGGTTCAGGACCCGTCGCTGCTGAGGCACGTAAGGGAATGAGCTTGTGGGGATCGCATGTGGATCTGGCCAATGAGTTTGAAGGGGGGTTTCCCTTTCGTGATCGTTGGCTGTGCACGAGAGTGAGCCGCTGGAGGATTATGTTATTTCATTAACATTTTCTGATTCAGGGGCCATTGCTCTGCTGGGATCACCCGCAAAAGCAGGATAGCTGAGGAGGGCAAAGAAGCCTGAGCCGGAGCCTCCATCCTCCTGCCCTGCGTAAATGGATGACTTTTGGACTTAGGGATCGCGCCACGGCCGAGCTATTACTTGCCGTGCAAGCTGTGAAGAAAGTGACGTCTCGAAAAAAATATATATCGATGAACTTATTTTTTACTGGCCTCCATCTCAGGAGCCTTGCGCGTTGTCTTCCTGTTTTTCATATAAAAAAGGGGGAATTTGAGAAGGAATGGAAGAGGCCATTTTTCGATGCGATGCACAAAAGCGGTTATGAGAAGATGCCCCTATAGAGAGACGCTGGTCAGCTATCTCTCTATGGGTGAGATGTCCTCTAAGACTCCCTTCCTTGACATCTCACTCGGATGCCAGGGCATACGCAGCAGCAGCATGTCGGGCTGGTCGCTTCATTTCACACGATGGTGATGCTCCAAGCATATCAAGCTGACCGCCTGAAAGACCGGGATAGAAGTCCAGGTCTGAGTCCGAACAACCCAGGGGTCCTAGCCCGTCTCAGTTTTAGCGGTATATTAGTGACGTGTCTTCCATAAGAGCTAATGCTATCGTCGGTTCGTGTCGCTCACTCCCCCTCAATCCACGGGTATATTGTCGAAACACTCTGTGCAAGTTACAAGGAACGGTGTAGGAAAATACCTAAGGTTTTGATCCAGACATGAGCGGTCATTATCTGGAGTCCCTCAGTATCATACTCATTTCGCTTACGAGGCAAGGGTTTTCTTACGTCTGGGCCCCTCCCCACCCTTATCTTCCCCTTCCTATTTCTCCTGTAACCACCATCTCTCCACCTGAGGAGGTGGTTAGGTGGGAAATTTCCTGCATTAAAGTCTCCTATACTGGACCTATTAGGTTTGTTTGGTTCTATGGCTTCATAGTGACCATCTTGCTGGTACTATGCTGGAACATGCTGTAGGTCGAGCCCCCTTCTCGGATTGAGAACTAGGTGTGTTGCTCACACAGCTAAGTAAATTATTGCTAGCTATTCCAGCATTTTGTGTGTCAGCTCGCCTCACGCGCACACCGCTTAGTACCATGTGGCCTGCCTACACTCGCACATCGCTTAAGATCGGTACCCTTCACTTGCCCCCTTCTCGTTTGAGAACTGGGTGTGTTGCTCCCTCAGTTAAGTAAATTACTGCTAGCTGTTCCACCATTGGAACCTGCTGTAGGTTGAGCTCCCTCTCGTTGAGAGCTGGATGTTGCTCCCTCAGCTACAGATTTACTGCTTGCCACTCCAGCATTATAGCCTTAGACATAGTGTTTGGGGATACGCTATTTTTATCTATAGGTTGCCTTTTCAGGGTGCCACGAGAACCCCTAGAACGTTATTCAAGTGTGTGCACGTTATGCTTTGCCCTCTTTCTAAAATCCACATAGGTGGTAATTGTGCACGTTATGCTTTGCCCACTTTACTAAAATCCTGTATGTACAGCTACGTGCAAAAGACTTCGTGCACTTTTGAGGTGTTTAAAACCGGTCCCCGTTCCCCCTTGGGGCACCAACTTCTCTTCCTCGCTATGTAATCCCTGGAACTCGGTTGTGATTTTATCCTTGGTGCGGCCAATGAAGTTGGAGATCGAGTTTCCAGATGTCAATAAGAGCTTTTTATGTTAACAAAGAAACAATAGCGCGGGAAGACATGTTCACAGCAATTCCAAATGCATGTTTTACCAAATGTCTTTGGTTGTCAGCTCATATATTTCCCTTTGGTTCTCGTCGAACAATTTGGGTTACCTTTTTTCTGGTTTTTTTTCTTCTTTCTCTTGGGTTTTCCTTTGTTATTTTCAATTTTTTTTTGGTTATAGATACCTGATTTGCCACATTTGTTTCCAACCCTTTTGGCCTTGTTTTTTTAATGGTGGAATGTGGTCCGATCAGCCATTTTTTTAAAAAGCTTTTATTTCATTGGTTGGTAGTGTGGTCATACTAGATGTGTGCGTCACATCCATCCACCTGGACAGGTCCTTGTCCTCATTGTTAAAGATAACACTCACTACATTATTATCGCTGGTTCCTATATGTAAATTATTCGTTTTATGACATCCAGGGTTAACATAATTCAGCATATTAAGCCCCCCTCTGAGGCTTCACCAAGCCTCACCGCTAAACCCCTTGCCTAGAGTGCAACACCATAAATCCACCCATCCTTCTATCCTTCTATGAACCAATAAAGGTCCACCATTACTTTTTACCAAATGGTTTCTTTATGCTGCTGCACTCCAGAGGAAGTCAGATCCAAACATCTCTCCTCACTATTGACCAGAGGAGAGTAAAAGAATCCACTTCCCTATCTATACATTCTTGGGGGTCAAAAAATCAATAATATGTGTCAATGCATGTGCTCATGAGATGTCCGAGCCTTGCCCATGGTTGTCATGGTTATGTAGTGTATTTGAATGATTAGTTAACTGATTAAAACAACATAATGTAATAAATGATGCACTGGTCTGTCCCTCGTAGCCAGAGGAACTCCAAGCATTGCCGGTAGCTTGGAGCGCTGTCTGGTGCTGCTGTCCTTCGTTGCCTGAGGAGCTCTCAGGCAAGCTCCCTTGACCTCCAGCGTTATCTGGTGTTGGAGTAGATGGTGGGTTTTTAAACCTCCAGTTGAATCTACTCGTGTTGCTAATCACTGAGGTGCTCGTCGATCCTTTCTTCTTTTCATACTTTGATGATTTTTTCAGTGTTTAAGAACAAACAAATTATATACTGATAAATGAATTTAAATGATGAAAATAAGTAATCTTTCTTTATCGTCCCTTTTGTCTGGTTGCATTGCCTCGTATCACGGACAATGACCTGCTTAAAACCTTTAACATTCCCTTTTCTTTTCCAAAAATAATCACTTTTTACATTTGATTTATTTAGAAGCTTTAAAATAAATGATTTCAAAACATATGATAAATGATTTCACAAATTAATGACTTTAATGATTAAAATGACTTCAGGAAGGAGCATATGCCAAAACAAAATAACAACCTCTAACTTCCTGCCTACTCTATCCCCATATTCTAATACTACTACATTATAAGAAAAGAAAATACAAAAATAACAAAATAGAAAAACAAAAGGCACTCCTTCCCTACTATTCTGTTGTTATTTCAGGAAGGTGTTACTCAAAGTCGTCCAGTTCATCCAGTCCAGGTCCCACTGTATACATGTTGGTCCATCCAATATCAACTCCAGCTGGCTTTACCGATACGTTAATCATCTGTTTGGCTGCAGCATTGGCCAGCATTGATCTGATGAAAGGCACAATACAACAAATTAGCAAAAGAAACACAACAACAACAATGCCTATTATGATGCCCACTCTAGTTAACCATTGTCCCCAAGACCCAAAAAATTAATTAAACCAATCCCAATTTTGCATGTCTGCTCCAGCGCTTCTGGTCACTTCTTCTCTCAGGTTTTTCAGTTACTCCATAGCTTTGGTGAATGATCCATCTGGGGCTGTATTATTTGGAATATAAGTACAACAGTCAGAACCAAACATTACACATATGCCTTTTTCGACCAACAACCAATTCAATGTTTTTCTATGCATCATCAGTATAGTTAATAAATATCTGCTAATTACAATAAATATAGTTTATCCGCTCTATATTCATGCCTTAAATTGCTCTAGTATTCCCTTGATTGGCCATTTGAATATATACACTTGGGTCTGCCTTATTTGCTCTTTTCACTCTCTGTCTTTTTGGCAGGGACTCTACAGATTTGTTTAGGTCCCCTTCTATATTGTCACTCCTTATAGTATTCTTACTCAGTCTTCTATTGCTTCTGATTTTATCATGTCTACATAATCCATTACTAGATGTTTGAATGGACCTTCTGGGACTGGTATGTGGCCAATGGGAGCAGATGTTCCTTTTCTAACGTTATTCTGGGCACACACTTCACACTCTGACAGATACCCATCCACCATAGCTTGTAAATAAGGCGACCAATATCCCTGCCGCTTTATCTTTCTAATCACTTCTCCCCTTGCGCAATGATCAAAACCATGCGCGTCAGAGATGAGGATTGTAAGCAAAGGTGTGGGAGCTATCATGTGTCCCTCATGAGAACGCCAAACTCCATTTACATCTCGAGTTGCCCCTCTGTGCTGCCACACACTGACTTCATATGGAGTAGCTTGTTGTTGTATTCGTACAACATCAGCCAACTGAGGTTGCGGTTGAATTAAAACAGAAGGAGCCATTATTGCTGTTGTACAGCCAGAAGCTTGCTTAACATATTGATCTGCCGCATTATTGCCGTTAATTACAAAATCATTGCCTTTTTTATGTGCTTGACATTTGATGATGGCCAATTGTTTGGGCTGCATCATGGCTGATATTAAATCAATTATCTGATTACTATGCTGGACAGGCGTGCCATCGCTTTTCTTAAAGCCTCTTTGCTTCCAAACTGCTCCAAAAAGATGGCATACGCCATGTGCATATGCAGAATCTGTGTAGATATTTACTTTCAAGTCTTTGGCCAGCCTACATGCTTCAGTTAGAGCTTTCAATTCCGCCAGTTGTGCTGAGCATGGTTGTTCACAATGCTGCACCACCACTGGGATAAAATCATCATCAACTCGTTTCACAACTGCAAATCCAGCATGATTTCCTAAATGGTCTTTAAAACATGAACCATCCACAAAATAGTCAACATGTGCTTCTGGAATTGGTGTTGACTCTAGATCTGGTCTCAATCTAGTAAAGGCTAGAGAGTCAGCTACACACTCATGTGGTGTGCCTTCATCTTGTAATGGTATGAAACTTGCTGGATTTACTGTTGTGCATCTCTTAATTGTAATGTCTGGGAAGGTCAGCAATGTTGAGTAAGCTATACATCTAGAAGGAGTCAAGACAAACTTCCCTTGTTCTATCAGTTCTACTACTTTATGGTGAGTGTAGAGTACAACTGGGTACCCCATAGTTATTGTGGAGGCGTTTTCTTATGCAAAATATACTGCTGCTAACCCTTGTTGGTAACATGGTGGGTAACCTTCAGCTACATTGTCTAATTTTGTGCTATAATAAGCAATTGGTTGTTTTTTCCTTCCGCTGCAAGTTTCCTGCATCAAAACTGCAGATGCATAACCATCTTTTCTGCTTGCAATGTACAAATGAAATGGTCTGTCATATGTGGGCATGGTCAAGGCAGGAGCGGTCTGTAGTTCTTTTTTCAATGATTCAAATGCTATTAATGCTTCTGTGTTCCATACTAGTGGTGTCCTAAGATTTTGACAGCCCACTTGCTTCATTAGTACTCTTAATGAAGCTGTTTTGATTGCATAGTCCTCAATCCAATCTGCACTAAACCCTGTCATACCCAAAAAGGTCATCATTTGTCCCACTGTTTGAGGTTGGGGAACTTTACTGATGACTTCCAATTGACTGGGCGATACAGCTTTCATCCCATGTGAAATAGTGCGTCCTAAGTATTCAACTTGTGGTAAGCAATATTGCAATTTTGCTTTAGAGGCCTTGTGTCCCCCCTCAGCTAATTTATTGAGTACTTTAATTGAGTCTTGATGACATTGTTCCAAAGATGTTGAACAGATTAACAAATCATCTACATATTGTATCAACGTGCTGTCTAACCTAAGTTCTTCTACTTCTTCTTTTAAAACTGGTTTTATCCATGGGGTGATTGTTTGAAGCCTTTAGGCATTCTTGTGTAGGTGAGTTTTTTACCTTGATAGGTGAACGCAAACAAAGGTCTGCTCTCCTCGGCTAAGGGAACACTGAAAAAAGCTGAGCAGAGATCAATTACAGTATAATAATTAGCAACAGATGGAACATTGGTTAACAACGTATGCGGGTTTGGAACTTCAGCTGGCCAATCCTCCACAACCTCATTCACTGCTCTCAGATCATGCACCAGACGCCACTTTGATTTATCTGCTTTAGTTACTGGCAATATTGGGGTGTTACCATGACTAGTAGTTTCAACAAGCACTCCTGCTTTCATTAGTCCTTCAATTGTCTTTTTTATTCACTCTACTGCTTCTGGTTTCAAAGGGTATTGCAATTTTCTGGGTACTTTAGCTCCTGGTTTAAGTACTACTTTAATTGGATTGGCTGATTTTACTAACCCCACATCTGTGTCATGTTGAGACCATAATTCTAATGGTACTTGTCTCTCCATGTCTTTTAACAATTCATTTTGCTTTGTTTGATGTTCTTTAACTTTTGGCTCAACTCTTGTGTTTATTACCATTCTGGGGACACCTATCATTTGAGTAGCACACAAAATCTTAAGATATTCTTTGTCTGCTGTTTGGAAAATTAGAGGATTTTCTGTGGCTTCCAACTTGCTTTTTTCTGCTTGTTTCATCGTGGGTCCTAAATCTTTAGAGAGACAGTCTTTATTTACATATAATGTAACATGAGGCACTGAGTTAGGTACTGTGAACCAATCATCTATGAATCTTTCCCTGTCTATCTGCAGAGCTACACCTTTGGGTCCTATTATTATGCTTTGTGATATCATGGGGATTTTCAATCCTTTTGTGTCTTTTAGCCATCTCTTTTCAAAATCTGGATTTTTGCTTTCATCATACTTCATAGTACAATGAAATTCAGTTTTTGGTAGGCTTGGTTCACATAGCTGTTCCCTTATATATCTTCCCCATTTACTAATTGTTTTTTCTACATCTTCTTTTAAATCTCCCAACCAATACATGTT
>JADLZN010001550.1:0-44528 GCA_018155175.1 Sinocyclocheilus anophthalmus | reverse complement strand
GGTTTTTTTACAACATGGCGTGTTGTGCTATGTGAAGTTAGCGCTTCTTGTGACAAGTTGTTGTCACGGTAACCCATGCATGCCAGTGTAATTAACGCAGTTTAATGTCTGTCTATGTTAAACATTCACAGTTTTAGAACGTGGTGCTTTCCGTGAGTGCTTCTCTAATGTAACAATAAAATTCTTGCACTTGTTTAAAGAATTACAAAAACGGGTTTACTGTAAGTTAAAACAGGTTTAAACATACATGTAGTTATGTTTGCCTCACACATGAATACAGTATTTCCCTTTATTTCACTCAGAGGCGAGGGAAACCATAATGACCACCGGTTGCCTAGCTTGTATAAGGCAGTCAAAGTGTGATTGAATGCCTCAATCTAATTATAAACTATAGTCTTTAGTCTGTAGAAAGGGGAGCAATCACTCAAATCTACTTGAATAACTGTATCTGAGATTCCTTCTTCAGAAAACCATTAACAATACTGCATTTTGTGATTTCGTCACTAAGCAATACATTATTGTCCAGATTTGGAACATGCTGCTGAGCTCGATTCGCTTACGCTTATGTCAGGACGATTATGCTTTCATACATGACATTAGGGTTTCTGTGCTAATCGATTAACCTTACAACTGATACCAGTAGCATGAATCAGAAAGACTCTTCCAATCACATAGCGGTACCAATTCAACCCCACTTTATCTGCATCCTAAACAACGCAATAGGGACACAACCGGGCATCTGAGTCACGCCCCATAATTTAACTTGGACTATCCGACACATTTTAAGTTGACAGTGTTTAAACTCATAACTTTCGTTTTTAACTATTTCCCGCCCCCATTCTCCCCAAATCGTGCGAGCAACTCATGATTAATATGATAACTAACCATAACTAGTTATAATTAATTATACATATTTAGATCCGCTGTAAGTATTTACTTTACCTCTCAGGGTCAACTGTCTTGTCATTTCTAAGAACGTTAATTTCCTGGTTAACCCTCTGGGGTCTGAGGGTGTTTTGGGCCCTGGAGAAGTTTTGACATGTCCTGACATTTGTGTTTTTCTCAGTATCTTAAAAACATATTTATGGCTAAAGTCTGATTACACTGTAATCAACACAAACTGTGCTACAATATTATGTGAGCAGCATGAATGTTGTGTTTTTGAGAAAACAACATTTATGCGTGCTTAGTGAAAAACTAAAATTTTTAAGTCACTGAAATAAGGCCATTAAACACATACAGAACATTTGTTCACAGGTCTATTGAGAACAGATCTTGAAGTCTATATTTTTTGCATCAGAATGATGTGAAAATAATCTTGTTTACTCACTCACAGAAAACAATTATATTGATTTAAATTTTTTAAGACACTTTTTGTGTAGAAAAGGAATATGCGAGGGGGCGTGAATGGTCATGTATACTGATGTGATTCACACCTGAGAAGACAAAGGCCTGCATAATGAGCTGCATAATGAGCTGTCAGGTGAGTGACTGAGAGGGAATTGCTACAAGAAATAATGAGGAAAAATAAATGTATCTATTTTTTTGTTTGTAGTTTATTTAGAATATATATAACTATCACATCATTTTGGGAGTGTGTGCATCACATGGTCTTAGCTGTGGTCCAGGCTCTTGTGCGGGGCATGAATCTCAGAGCCTGTGGAACATGTCAGCGTCAGTCTCTGTTTTCCATGACCAAGTGGGCTGCTTATTTGCTTTGGCTCTCTTTGCAACAGGTTCTTTTGCACTGTTATTCTCACATCTGAAATAAAAAAGCAAGCATGCTATTTACACAAACTACATTATTAACATTATTATGATGTTCACTGATACTAGTACTAATTTATCTGAACAAAGAACACAATTACCACATAGCAAACATATTTTACCACGAAGTAACTAAATCAAATGAAAGTAACATCTGTAAAATAGTGAATTGCACACTTACTGAAACAGTTGCAAACTGAACAGGTGCCCCCTTCCTATGAGAGATGCAGGTGAAGGCAAGAGTGGTGTACTCCCCACAGTACCTTAGTATAGTATGCATACTTCATGAGAAAACAATGCCAATTCTTACATTTTAACACTATCAACCACAATTAATATTACCTGGCGAGTTGAGAACATATTTTTTAAAAAAAAATTTTATAATAAATAATACAATTACATACTGTGCACTTACCCAGTATGATTTTCCATCGACTCAAAACTGAACGACGTGCGTGGGCCTTTCTTGTGCAAGATGCCGGTGATGCAGCCGCAGTCCTAAAAAGAAAATGAAAACAGTTTCAAACATTTCAGCGTCATTACTCCATAAGACACGGGTATAACACACTCAAAATATTTACACCAGAGCAGATATTCATGAACAAAGCTAGTTAAATTCTAAACACAAGCATGATTTGCATGTATGCCTATACAATCCAAAAACTATAGTTATAAAATATATGGCTATATTCGTGAACAGAGATTATCCTATCACAGTAAAGTTTTGACTAATAATTCTTACTGACATTAGGCTAGTAATATTATAACTCATATTACTTTTATATCTTATTTCTGTCTGTTATAGAACATAAAAACCTCCTGGCATCGTGACATTTAGATGCTTGAATGAAACTTCATAATGTTTCACTTGATTATACTTTTAGTCAGGAATTATAGTTTGGAGAAAGTTTAACTAGTAAAATGTGTACAAGTTATTTGAAAACTAATACAAGTAGGTTAATAAAAAAGACTTACTCATGTTTTTTCCTGAGGTTATCCAAAGCTTCTTGAGGTGAATTCTTTCTTATTCCTCTCAGCGCGACGCGAACTGTAAAGCTTGAGGTCTTGCTGCTGTGTTTGCTGTGATGTGGGCGTTCACACGCCGTGCACTTCACGTGGATGATTATAATATCAAAAGCGCTCAGCGCGTGGGCGTGGTCACATTAGAGATAATGAAGGGAGACTTGAAAGACTGGACATCGTGTTGGTTTCATATGGATTACTTTATCACAGACTATTGCTTTCGATAGACTTGTTAGTTTAAAAGTAGACTTGTCAAGCTTTCTATAGATATATCTCGCATGTCTCTTTGTTGAGTATTTGCTGAGTTACACTTCATTTTAATGACGCGTTTCTAAATAAAAATCACGCAGACCAAGGTGGCAGACAGCACACCCCGGTTGTTTTCTTTATTTTATAAATGCACAAAATTCTGTTGTTATTATGCGTGTATACAAATAAAAGTAGACCCTTTACGGATCGATTGAGGTTTGTCTCTTATCTGTAAGATCAAACTGAAAGTGTAATTTTTATTTTAGGTGTATCACGAGAAGATGCTCTCAACGCGTACCGCGTTGTCGACTTCCCAAGGGTTAAGGGAAATAACTTTTTTTACTGTACAATTCTACAAGCTTGTAGCGTAAATCTGCATGATTAGTGATTCCGGTTATGAGCAAACAATGAACACGTCAATTGTGATACAAGTAAGGTTTTATTAACTGCATAAACACTTAAATTAGTCTAACATACTACATAAACACATATACTGGTCTAACATCCTACATACACACATAAACTGGTCTAACATACAAATACACACACACACACATACAGTTGGTATAGGAAAGGGTTAAAGTTTAACTCAGTAAAAAGGAGAGAAAATAAGAATATGAAGTTACGGAACCATTTGCATATTCAGCAGATCTACACTGAGGGATACACAGATTCTTAGTTCAAACCGCCCTGTAAAAAACAAAGGTGTAACTGACCTTTACATAATGCATCAATTAATAAGACTAAGTTTGATACTTGTGAGTCTCGCCTTGTCTGAAAGAGATTCCTGATGCAATCTTTAGGTTTCCAGTTGATCTTTGCTGAATTCGGGTCGATGAAAGAACCAGTTTGAGTCAGTGTCACTTGGTGAATGGAAAGGACTAGGCCGAAGAAAAGTCTGGCACAATGCTTTGGTATCCTGAAGCGTTTTCTCACATCTTCATCTTAGCATCTGAACGAACCACCGACTGGGGCGGGTCACATGAAGTGTGGCCTTTAAGGTCGGAGAAGATCCCCGCCGCTCAATTTCAAGTGGGCTGTGTCCCAATGAAGGATGGAATTCCGAGCGGGAAGGTGGCCCTTGCTGGAAGGGTTTACGACTCTTGTCTCAAGCGATGGTAATTTGCAAATGGACTGAATCGAAATTCTAAAAGTTCTCAGGACCCAATAAAAATTAATATATTGCCTACGTACCAACAAATAATATACATTCTTTTTTAGATCATCAGAAGGCGAATTCATAGATACTAAACACGGTATATGTAAGGTTATATGAATGAGTGGTTTATCGTAAGCATGAATAAAATAGTCTATAATACAACAGATTAATACAAAACAGCAATAATATACACAATGGAATATGTGTATAGAATATGTGTGTTCATTCAAAGAAAGGTTTTCCTATGAATTAATTAGTAGAAAAGTCAATTTCTACTGTGCATTTGTTCCCCTTGTTTCTGGAGAATGCAGCTAAGTAGTCGGCTCGCCTTCCACAAGGTTGTAAATGTATCGGGTTACCATGAAACCAGGGTCCTGTTCGGCTTCCTGGGGTGTTACAGAGTATTTGTGAAATCTAGCTAACAAAATATATATTGTGTGTTTGAGTGGTCCAGACGCTACAGGGTTGCAAGGCTCGTGGGTTGACAGTGATCGACGCACCACTTCCTCATCCTCACCCATGATGCCCCCTATCGCTAGTGGCCAAGAGATCACGGTCAGTCCCTCCGGGGACACAGGGAGTTCTGCTGTGATGACTCAGAACGCGATGCCTTCTGGGACACCCAGCACAACTCCCCATTGCTGCACCACTGCAGGTACGTCGACTATCCCTTTGGTGGTTTGCGCTGCCCAATCCGTCCTGCTGGCTCATTCGGACAGTTTGACTAGGCTATGCAATTCAGTTCGCCAGGCAACCTCCCAAGTACAACGGCGTTCTTGAGACCGAGATGAGGAAGGGGTTTTACTGCCCTTTCTTCAATGTACCCAAGAAAAGCGGTGGCCTTCGACCTATCTTGGATCTGCAAGTCTTGAATCGGGCCCATCACAAGCTCCCGTTCAAGATGTTGAAGCAGAAACGTATAATCAAATGCATTCAAGCCCAGGATTGTTTTTTTCATTGATCGACCTGAAGAATGCATACTTTCATGTCTCGATCCTTACGGTTTGCGTTCGAGGGTCGGGCATGGCAGTACAAGGTCCTCCCCTTCGGACTTTCCCTGTCCCCCCATGTCTTCACGAAAGTCACGGAAGGCGCCCTTGCCCCACTATGAGAAGTGGGCATCAGGATCCTCAACTATCTCGACAACTGGCTCATCACTGTCGCAAGAGTTAAAAGTTAAAAGATGTTTATTGAATATGTTTTTGTATTTCAATACACTTTTTGCAAACAGAGATCAGGGAAACGAATAGATTTTATTCTTGCTAAATTATTTTATGATGTTCCCTGTATATATATGGTGGGGAAAATTTATTTATACATGAAAGTATTTTGGGATGTAGATAATCAACCTGTGTGTTAAACAGAGATTTATTCGTGTGTTTAGTGTGCTCCCATGTATTAATGTTAAATTGCTAAGCTAAAACGTGTGAGTGAAGCATGTGAGTGATGCTTCTGACAATTTATTTACTCGTATGGAGTTTGTGACAAGCTAATGTGAATCTTAAGAGATGTTAATTCTGAATTGTGGTGTTCTGTATAGACTTTTTTTTTTTTTTTTTGCCTGATTCCATCCTGTGACATGATCAACTGTGAGCTATGGTGAGCCAGACCCTGTGATTCTGTGAAGTGCCTACTACTGACATTCAACTCGGACCTGTCTGCATCATGGTATTCTTTTCAATTACAGCTAAGCTGTTACTTTACACACACACACGGTAGTAGGATAAAACAAGGCCTTATGCATATTCATTTTACACTACACACACACCAATTTGCGAAGGAACCAGGAGGACTTGTTTGTTTGGACATTTTATTGTATTCTTTTCCTCTTTCTTTGTTTTCTCGGACCTGTTATGCACAACCTGGACTAATTATCAAATTTTTCCCATTCCAGCAGTGTTGTGTTGGGACAATACAACAAAATACTAACTTGTTTCTTCTATTATTTGTTTTTTTTTTGTTATATGTGCAATAAATGTGCTGGCTGTTAGCTGATTCATACCATTTGGCCCAAATTACATTTTTATCCTCCCAAGAGTCGAACCTAGCCCTATATCTATTCAGAGTAATATAACACAGTGTTATACTGATAACTTTTGCCATGTTACACTTACATGCAGCAATGCTAAGGCTTAGTTGAGGCCCAAATCTGACAAAAACTGGACTGCCCAAATGCCATTATATCACGCATTATGTGGGCCAGAGCAAGGGGTTGGGCCAGTTCTACTTTATTTTATTTATTTATTGTCATGGTTGACATGCGGCCTTCCTATGGCTTGCCTGTGGCCCAAATTTGGCTAACAGGAGTGGATGGCACAAATGCCATCATTCTATATGGTTGTGGGCCAGAACAAGGTGTTAGATCTGGGCCGTATCTGGGCCAAAATTAAACTAAATGTGGCGCAGATTTGGACCAATTCTGGTTTATTTTATTTATTTATTGTCATGGCTGACATGCGGCCAACCTATGGCTTGCTTGTGGCCCAAATTTAGCAAACAGGAGTGGTCCACCCAAATGCCATGATTCTTCACAGTATGTGGGCCGGAGTAAAGTGTTGGATCTGGGCCAGAATTAAAATCGATGTGGCCCAGATTTGGGCCAGTTCTGGTTTATTTGTTTTATTCATGGCTGACATTGGGCCTTTTTTTGGCTTGCTTGTGGCCCAAATCTGGCAAACAAGAGCGGACCGCACAATTGCCATCATTCCACGCAGTATGTGGGCCAGATGAAAGTGTCAGGTGTGGGCCTGATCTGAGCCTCAGGAATTTTGGTATCTGGGGAGGGTCAGGGACCTCCAAGCATTTTCGGTAAGTGAAGAGTGCCTTGTGTTCAGGCCGGCATACTGTCACGTTGTCCTGAGACCCCGGCATGGATACGTGCTCAAGGTTCCCACCACTCCCTTCCGAGATCAGGTGGTGAACCTGCAAGCGTTGCACCCGAATGTGGCAGATCCAGCCTTGGCGTTGCTGTGTCCCATAAGAGCATTACGCATATACGGGGACCGCACCCAGAGATTCCGAAGTTCTGAGCAGCTCCTTGACTGCTTTGGAGGTCAGCAGAAAGGGAAGGCTGTCTCCAAGCAGAGGTTGGCTCATTGGATAGTGGATACCATCGCCTCGGCGTACCAATCCCAAGGCGAACCGTGCCCCCTGGGGGTGAGAGCCTACTCCACTCGGAGTGTTACCTCCTCCTGGGCGCTGGCGCACGGCGCCTCTCTGGCAGACATCTGTCGAGCTGTGGGCTGGCCAACACATAACACCTTCACGAGGTTTTATAAACTTTGTGCCGGTTTCTTCCCGTGTGTTGGGTAACAGGTAATTGGCGGGAAGAACTGGCTTGGTGCCTCGCTTGCTGCGCCATTCCCCCTCACATGGGGATGCGAGCACCTTTCTTCTCCCAGTGGAGTTCCCCGGTCGAGCATCCTCCAACACCCCCCGCAGTCAGACTTGGTGGAGCAGTCTGACGCCAGGCCCATTACTGGTGTTAGCATGCCCGGAGTTTCGGTCAGCCCCTGTACTGGGCTACGTGTCCATATGGCTTGATTCCCTACAGGTAATCCCATATGTGTATTCTTCCACGCTAGGTTTCCCTCTCGGTAAGCCCGTGTCTTCCCTTGACAGACCATTCTGTCAGGATCTGCTGGCAGTGGTTCCTCCCTACCCTCATGTAGGATCTGCCTCAGAGTCCCATTCTATATGTAGTACTGCCCTCTGGGTCAGTCCAGCTCAGTATCGCCACATGTCACCTCCCTACGGGTAGGATGTGGTCTCCGTAGTGACCTTTTCCTTAAGACAATTGCTTATTGATACCTTAACAAATAGGGAAGATTTGAAGCAATGTTTCACTGAAGGTTGAAAGCCCTTCCAAAAACTTTTTTGTGGACGGAACAGCAGCGTGTCCTCCTCCAGTTGCGATGTACTCATCGTTGGTCCCCTTCAGTACCAAGGTCAGTGAATTTGCACTGGGGCTTTGGGAAGGTTACGACCTTGTGGCGTTTTCCATAGACCCCTAATGTCGTCACGACATAACTCGTAGTGACCGACAGATAGTGAATGTCTTGGTGTATTTACCAGCAGGGACAGAGAACGTTATGTCCCCATGCCACAACCTTCAACCATTCGTTGATGCCAGGACACATTCTTGGCTCCTTAGCGTAAAACCTAATGAGTGGATGCGCGCTGTTCCCTTATATACCCATGTGCACGGGAAGTGGCTCAGTATGCAAAATCCACTAGCCAATTTTTATTGCCGTTTTATCTTGGAATATTATTGATAAAATGATTGATTATTGGAATCTTGGCACACATCGCCTGGCGCGCCAATGGCAGCAAGGACCTGAGCTCACCACCCCGCAATTCTTCTATGGTTTGTGTTTGTTTGTTCTGTTTTTGTCATTCTTCTTCTATAGTTTACCATAGATGAACTCCTAACATTAAGCTGCACATCCCACAACATTTTTCCGGTTTTTGATTATCGGGACAGTTTTTTGGACTTCTACGCGAGGTACAGCGTATGGGGGTGTTGTGCAAACGCGCGTGCAGACGCAGAAGAGGGAAACGCGCTGGCGCCCTGGTGAAGCTCCGCGCGCGCGGCTTTTCTTTCGGGACTGCGTGCGCCTGCGCTGCTTGCACGCAATTTGTGCTTCACTGATACCTGGCTGAGTGAAGCCATTCCGGATAACGCACTTCATCTGCAGGGCTTCCAGCTGTTCAGAGTGGATCGCATCACGGAGTTAACGGGGAAAACGAGTGGTGGTGGATTGTGTTTCTACATCAACTAAAGTTGGTGTTCAGATGTAACAATGCTGAAAAGGGTATGCTGTCCTAATTTAGAGGCACTCATCATAAGCTGTAAACCTTTCTACTCGCCGTGGGAGTTTTCCTCTTTCATTCTCGTGAATGTGTACGTGCCTCCAGACGCGTGCGTGAGCGCCGCGATGCAACAGCTGGCCGAACAAATAACTGAAATGGAGCAAAGGTACCCAGACTCTATTTTAATCATTCTTGGAGACTTTAACAAATCAAATCTCTCCCGTGAACTTCCAAAATACAAGCAGCACATTACGTGTACCACCAGAGACAGCACTATTTTGGATCACTGTTACACCACAATAAAGGATGCATATCGCTCCATCCCACAGGCAGCTATGGGGCTCTCCTGATCACTGTTTAGTTCATCTAATACCGACCTACAGGCAGAAACTGAAATCAGCTAAACCTGTATTAAGGACTGTAAAAAGATGGACTAATGAAGCAGAGCAGGATTTACAAGCTTGTTTTGACCTCACTGATTGGAGCGTCTTTGAAGCTGCTGCCACCGATCTGGACGAGCTCACAGAGACTGTAACATCTTATATCAGTTTCTGTGAAGATATGTGCATTCCTACCAGGACATTCTTATCATTTAAAAATGATAAACCGTGGTATACTGGGAAACTCAAACAGCTTTGTCACACCAAAGAGGATGCTTACAGAAGTGGGTATAAAATCTTGTATAACCAGGCCAGGAAAAGACTAACAAAGGAGATCAGAGTGGCAAAAAAAAAAACTACTCAGAAAAGCTGAGAAAAGAGCTTTCAGCAAACGATCCAGCGTCAGTATGGACTGGTCTGAGGAACATCACCATGTACAAGACACCACCCCCACAGCTTGTGGAGAATCAACAACTGGCTGACGATCTGAATGTGTTTTACAGCAGATTTGAAAAGGATCGTTTACCACGCCCCATCCGCTCTGATCTGCACTTCATACCTTCACCTACCACCCCTGCAACCCCCCTCCCCCCCTCCCCCACCATTCAACCTGTGTTTAAGTTCTGTGTAGAGGATGTGAACCGGGTCTTCAGGAAGCACAAATCTAGAAAAGCTGTCCAGGCCCAGATTGTGTTTCACCAGTCTGTCTGAAATCCTGTCCTGACCAGCTGGCCCCCATCTTCACACAGATCTTCAACAGATCATTGGAGCTGTGTGAAGTTCCCTGCTGCTTCAAACGCTCCACCATCATTCCGGTCCCCAAAAAGCCCAAAATCACTGGACTTAACGACTACAGACCTGTCGCTCTCACATCTGTGGTCATGAAGTCACTTGAGAGACTGGTCCTGGCCTACCTGAAGGACATCACTAGACCCTTGCTGGATCCTCTTCAGTTTGCCTACAGAGCAAACAGGTCTGTGGATGATGCAGTTAACATGGGACTGCATTATGTTCTGCAATATCTAGACAGACCAGGGACTTATTTGAGGATCCTGTTTGTGGACTTCAGTTTGGCCTTTAATACCATCATGCCTGACCTCTCAGACAAACTCACCCAGCTCTCCGTGCCCACCTCCATCTGTCAGTGGATCACAAGCTTCCTGACAGACAGGCAGCAGCTAGTGAGGCTGGGCAAACTCACATCCAGGACTATCACCATCAGCACTGGCGCCCCCCAGGGATGTGTACTCTCCCCACTGCTCTTCTCTCTCTACACGAACGATTGCACGTCTAAAGACCCCTCTTTCAAGCTCCTGAATTTTGCAGACGACACCACACTCATCGGCCTCACTCAGGATGGTGACGAGTCTGCTTACAGTCAGGAGGTTAAAGAGCTGGCTGTTTGGTGCAGTCTTAACAACCTGGAGCTCATCACTATCAAAACTTTGGAGATGATAGTGGACTTCAGGAGAAACCCCTCTGTACTCCCCCCACTCACCATCATGGACAGCACTGTGACTGCAGTGGAGTCATTCAGGTTCCTGGGCACCACAATCTCTCAGGACCTGAAGTGGGACACTCACATAGACTCCATTGCAAAAAAGGCCCAGCAGAGGTTGTACTTCCTTCGCCAGCTGAGGAAATTCCACCTGCCACATCGGCTGCTTATACGTTCTAGTCTGCTATCATTGAGTCCTGTCCTGTGTTCATCCAACTGTCTTTGTTTGGTTCAGAACCAAATTCAGACATCAGAGACTAACAAACGACCGTCAGGACTGCTGTAGGATTAATTGGTTGGGGGGCCCCTCTGTGCCCCTTTGCCCAGCCTCCAAGATCTTTACATCTGCAGAGTGAGGAAAAGGGCTAAAAAAATCACCTTGGACCCCTCACACCCAGCCCACTCTCTCTTCGAACTGTTGCCTTCTGGTCGGCGCTACAGAGCACTGACCACCAGAACAGCCAGGCACAAGAACATTTTTTTCCCACAGGCTATACTCAGTCTTAACAATTAAGCTTTCATAATTATACATCGTCCATCACAACTAACATAGTATATTTATATTAAACTGCACACTTTGTAAATAACATATCTGCACACTAATAAACTTATCTGTACATTTATCTAAACAATTAAATTTTTTCCTATACTTCTATTTCTGTATATAGTACATTATTCAATTTTTCTATTTTTTTTTATTATATTAGTTTTATATTACATCCCTACTATGTTATTCCTATGTATGTCTACACTATCATGTATGTCTGCACTATGTTTGTACTTTCTTCTACACTGGAAGCTCCTGTCGTCAGGTCAAATTCCTTGTGTGTGTAAACATACTTGGTAATAAAGCTCTTCTGATTCTGATTCTGATTCTGATTCTGATCTTAAACTCAGAGATGATTGGGCTCCCAAGTTAGACCCCTAATGTCGTCCCGACATAACATCTTCGTTCCCTCCATCAGGGAATGAGGGTTAAGTATGTAACCAAGACGTTCTGTCAACTGATTAAAATCGAATTGTATCTAGTTAATGACATGATATGCCGATTAACTGATCAAATTAATTGTAATATTTACAAAGAAATGCCTGCAAATGAAGATAATTCAAAGACCACATTATTGTGGTAGACAAAATAATTGAATATACAAAATGTTTACAAAAGTTCATTTCAACGAACACCACTGGACCACAACTCCACAGTTATCTATTCTGCAACCAAGCTGTCAATCAGTCTTTGTCAAGGTAGGCCTAGAGGCTTTTCAAATAGGATGTGCTTTTGCATTCAGCTTGTGATCTTTAAAATGTTTTTTTATAATAACAACATATTTTTTTAATTCCTTACTTATTCTGTGATGTCTCCTCTCAAAGAGTGTGGTTTTGTGGTAGCAGCTAGGGCTGCAATGACTGTATGCTACACAACCTGAATGTAGTCCTTTAACAAAATGTTCTAAAGTAAATATTTATATATATATATTATATATATATCATAGTATATATATGTATTGTGCATTGAGTGATAAAAAGAAGGCTGTTCCCACTGACCAGCGCAGAATCAAAACACATTCAGCCAGCATTCAGTATAAGAACCCAGACACTGACTCTTTGACTCCGTACCATCAAGAACATGTCAGAAGTGCCGGTACGCACGAATAAGTGCTGGTACGCTAAAGACTAAAATATTGAAGTGCCAGTACTGCGTACCGGTGCATACTGACCACTTCAAGCCCTGCGTGTATGTGTATGTGTGTGTGTATATATATATATAAATAATAATATATATATATATATATTATGGAGGGACGTACACACGGGTCTGATTAATTACGTAAAAAATTTTTTTATAACATTATTATTATTTAAAAAATGTATGTGTTAAACTGACAGCACTAGTCCAAAGCACTAGCCATTGTAAACCACACAGGAAGTGGAAATGCCTGAACATAGTTCCGGTAAAACACATGCTCTTGTGCTTTTAGCAGTCATTCTTTAGCCTCTTTTGTTAGTGAGTAAACATTAGACTAATTGCCTATCTCATGTTAAATTATTTTTATGGACATTTAGAGGGCATGTAATTTCCATGGTAATAAACATTGACTTCTGTCTCCCAGACATGACTTGAATCCACTCTATAAAATTCATCTGCGATGGCAAGCTGCCAACCTCCCCTGATGTTGGTGAGCAGTTTGTCATAAAATGCTAATTGCTTATTGACCGCGACCCTATATGGAGATAAGACGGCAGGGTACACAGCCGGCATAAAGCTGCAGATATCACGGATCATTTGAAGACATGATGGGCTGAAAAGACTGCTTGAAAGTGCAGAATTTTGCTCGTAGCTCAATTTAAATTTTCTATCAAAGCAAAGGGTCACTTAGATCTTTAGGTTAGGATGCCACAAATATCTTATTTTGTGTTCCACGTAAAGTCAGTCATACAGGTTTGTAAATGATTAAGTTTTTGGGGGAGGGAGGGGGATGAACTAACCCTTTAATGTTTTCATAAAGTTAAAGGAATGTAACGTCCAAGCACCAGCATTTGTTGGCATGCTTTTATATATATATATTATAGATATATATATATAATAAATAGACTATAATATATATATATATCATAACAGTATAGAAATACTATATCTCCTGCTACTACAGAATTCCCCGGGTATTCTTTGTTGTCACTGGTTCACAGTAAAAGGAGGCATGATAAACAATGATGTTTAATGATAGACAATAAAGTACAAAAAAAAATAAAGCTGCAAGCAGTGATGAAATGGCCCTTGCACCACCAGCAGCCTTAGGAAAACAGTGAACGGTGGGCAATATGCATTTAAGGTGGTAAATAAAGGAGGTATCAAAAATAAAGGGGCGAAGTTGCGCAAAGTGCTCGAAAAGGCCTTCATCGATGAGAATCATAGAATAGGCAGGCTGATATTTGCAAAAGACATATAGATTAGATTTCTTATCTTATGAGTTCCATCTCTGGAATGCTACAAACCACATTGTCCCGTACCCTCTGTGAAATTGTGGAGGATCGGTGATGCGGTCCCATCCACACCTTGATGGAGCGGGGTTGGGGTGCTCCATCAAGGTGTGGATGGAGGACCACCAGATCAAGACCCTGTCATGGCTAGCCAAATCTCCAGACCTGAACCGTATTGAAAACCTCTGGAATGTGATCAAGAGGAAGACATCAAAAAAAGCAGAGCTGCTTGAATTTTTGCGCTAGGAGTGGCATAAAGTCACCCAACAGCTATTTGAAAAACTAATGGAGAACATGGCAAGACACATGAAAGCTGTGATTGAAAATCAGTGTTATTCTACCAAATATTGATTTCTGAACTCTTCCTCAGTTAAAACATTATTATTGTGTTTAAAAATTAATATGAACTTGCTTTCTTTGCATTATTTGAGGTCTGAAAACACTGCATGTTTTTTTGGTTATTTTAAACCAGTTGTCATTTTCTGCAAATAAATGCTCTAAATAACAAAATGATTATTTGGAATTTGGGAGAAATGTTGTCAGTAGTTTACAGAATAAAACAAAAATGTTCATTTTACTCAAACACATACCTATTAATATTAAAACCAGAGAAACTGATAATTTTGCAGTGGTCTCTTAATTTTTTTCCAGTGCTATATGTATGAAGTAATTTAAATGAATTAATTTTATAACTCACTGCACTGCCTGCACCAAACATCGGGATGTGCAGTGTTTGTTTGAACTCTTTGATGAGATCTATATATGTGCATAAGTTGGTGACCGTAGCTGAAAATGAATGTGCTACAGAGTTCCCTGAACATTTCCATTTTCTATGTGGTGCTATAGAGTCCCCTCTACATGCCCATGTATGAACCATGGCCAAGCCAGAATGGCTTATGACTCTGATAAATGTGCAAAAGATCATGAAAATTAAAGCATGACAAGTATCTCAAAAATACATGACTAAACACAAAAAAGGATAATAATGTTTAATGTGTTGTCATGGCAACAGTATTTAAGACATTAAAAATCTGTAGTTTATTGTCATTATTATAAAAACATCTGAAGTAATTTAGAGTAAGTTGAAAAAAGGGATATTTCAAAGTTTGCTCAAATGTCTTAATACCTTCTGCCAGGTGGTGGCAATACAAACATGACCAACAATATTCACATCAATGTGATAAGCCCACAAAGCCAAACATATATGTCCTATTTGAATTAAATCACATGATGCATGCAGAAGATATAGGACACTTTCCTGTTTCTGGCAACACCGTTTAAGATATTAAAAACTCCTTCATAATTTAGCATCTTCAGTGTCTTGGCATGATTGTATCTAGGTTTGGTGCCAGTCACATAAATCCCCTAGGAGAAGTGTTTCAAAATCCATAGCATGTCATTTTTAAACATTCCAAAAAGGCCAACTTCCTGTTTGGCAGAGCTAATAAAAGCCAATGGGAAACATGCGGTTCATGTGGAACATGTTAAGGACAATATTTCCACACAAACCTGTAAATATTAACAACATTTTATGAGTTGTCAAAGGGACAAAATATGTATTTTCTTACTGGGGGCGCTGTGAAGCCAATGAGGCAGGTCCCTCTAGAATTGCAGTATCAAATCAAAAGATGTCATAAAAAAAATTTCTATGTTAACTTTCATGAGATTTTAGCCATGGTATGTCCCTCACAACAGTGTGGGAAAATTTTTAAATCGTACATTCCATCTTACATGGCTGAGTTCTTGTTGGGTGGAGTCAGTTAAGCAGATGAGGCAGATGTAAACAGTAGTGCAAATTGACAGACAGAAGAACTGACAGAAGACAGGCCATGAGGCAATAGTCCAAACTGCCAGAACATCAAAAGGAAACTGGAGCAAAGACATGAACAAAAGAAATGACCAGACAAGAACTATAGTGAACACTGGAAACATTTCACGGGACAAGATGATCTGACAAACACTCAACACAAACACAAGGTGTACAGTAACTAAGCAACAAGCAACAGGTGTGGCTAATGAGTGCTGCTAGGCAATGCTGTCCAGCAGCTCTGATCACACCCACGACACCCCGTCTTAAGTGTGCCCCTTGGTGCACTCAGGTTGAGTGACCCAGCTTTGAAGGAACTCATCAAAAAGAGAGCAATATATATCAGTCGCCCAAGACACCACAGCCACCACCATCCCTGCAGGGACAATGGTGTCCAGGACGATATGAGACTGGCTGGGGGGAAAAAAAGAACCCACTGGGCCTACCTAGAATTGAGATGTTTGGCGAAACAGATGTACTCAAGGTTCTTGTGGTTGGTCCAAACAATAATGATAGATGTTCAAGGGACAAGATGGCGCCATTGTTCATGGCTGGCTGTCTGCTATCTGTTTTGTTTGTCCTATGTTTAAGCTCCATTCTGACTCATACTGTACATGCACTGTTAGTGTACGACTGTCAAATGCTCCTTAATATAAGGAGCTCAGTTGAAGTTTTATCAAGCACTGCTTTGAGGGGATCTAATTTTAATTGTCCACCTCCACCTTTTATAACGTCTATTCCTGCCTGCTTGTGCTGGTCGCTATGGGATTTCACTGGGAGGAAATGCCGACGACAGAGGGGAAAGTGGAGAGGAATTGCATTCAAGCTAAAGCTATGTTTAGCAAGTTTACCGGCGCACTATCCTTGCCTGGATTACTCTGGTTTTGGGTTGGACAGTGGCCGTACTATTTCGCCGCGATCCCTGGAGTTTATTCATCAGTGTGTTCAGCAAGAAATCCCGAATGTTTCACATGGCTCTTATCAGTACCGGTTGTCTTTTCGTTCACGACGAGAAGGAGTCAATCATGGAAATCTTCGTCCATTGAGACGTGCGATACAGCCGGTTGGTGAGTCAACATGGGTCAAGATGGCCCTGGTAAACGCTCAATCTCTGGTGAACAAGACATTTATTTTGCATGATTTTCTCACTTCAAATGATTTGGATTTTTTATTTGTGACTGAGACCTGGTTGACTGCGGGTGATTTGAGTCCTTTTTCTGATCTTGTGCCTTCAAATTGTACTTTTATAAACTGTCCAAGAACTACTGGAAAGGTTGGCGGTGCTGGAGAACACAGTGGAGCCAGACGAGCAGGAAAACATGGTGGAGCCGGTGAAGCTGGAGACCACCAGGGCAGAACTGAAACATAGAACACAGAGAGATTATTGGCGGCCTCAATGGCTGTGACAGAGAGCTCAGAGAGTTCAAAGAAGGAAAAAAAGAGCAGAACAGACAAAGAGTTCAGGGACAGGCTCTGTGATTGTGTCAAAGCAGAAAGAGAATTCAAGAGCAAGTGCTGCCGCCTCAGGAGAAGCTGTAGTGGATGCCACTGCCTCGGGAGGAGCCGAAGAAGTGTGTGCAGCCCAAACACACAAGATGGTGGTAGCATCAAAGTAAGCGACCTTAGACTACCGGCTTGAGACTAGGCCTGTCGCGATAATTAAATAACCGTCTAATCACAATTATGTGATCTAACCGTGGTTGTTTCAGACAACCACGATTATTGTGCTTTTTATACGGCACAAGGGGGAGTCATACACCAAAAGAAACAGAAGAGCACCAGTTTGGTTTTCATGCACTGCATAGCCTATATCATCTGAAGCCATTCCATATCTTAATGTGAGGGGCAGAATTATATTTACATCATTACATTTATTCTAAATCTTCCTTCTGCTGCAGCTGTCAGTTATTCTCTGCTCAGCATTCAAACAGCACGTCACATTCAGTTATGTCAGTTAGCATGGTAAAACTCTCTCCTAAGATGATATATTCCCATTATAATACTTGATGTGTAGATAAAGGTCTGGGGATTCGCATAAAATTACATCTTGCTGGAGTTCATTGCTCTCTCATTTCTCTTCTCTTTGTTTGTACCATGTGGAGTGCAGCGCGCTGTGACTTATGTTGCTTCAAGTGCACCATTCTGCACCCTGGATATGCACAAGAGCTTTGTGCCGCTCTGCTTCCATTTTGCACACAGAAAGATTTTTAGAAGCTTTTATTTTTCTCATGATTTCGATCTTATTTTCATGTATGTATTTTGTAAGAATACAAATAGTAAACAGAATAAACATGTTTAAATTGTAAACTGTTCACCAAAGATTCTTTTTCAAGATATTGTTTTTGCTGCTAAATTATACAGTCAGCTAGTTTAATTTCATATCTTATATATTTTTATTCAAATGTAGTTTTTCTCTGTAAAGAGGAAATTAGTATTTAGTGGATTGTGTTTAACAAAGGGTTTAAGAAAGAGTGACCATTAGTTCTGCAAACACAGTATTGATATTCTGTAGTGGTGTAGAAAAAAACCAGCGCTGGTGTTGAATCGGTATTGGCCGATTCTTAGAATTTGGAATACCCTACCTAATCTTACACTGCAAAATAATAACTAAAAAAAGATTAAAAGATAACATCATAATTACTGAACCCTTAAATTAAGCACAGTTATATAATGAAAGCCATAAAAAAACAGACAATTAATCATGATAATCGGCTTAATCGTCAAAGCCCTAAAACAGACAATTAATCTCAATAACCGTGACTATTTTTAGACACTTAATCGTCAGCCAAATTTCATAATTGTGACAGCCCTACTTGAGACCCCCAGGCGAGGAAGAGCAGAGACCACCAGACTTTGATGTGCTGAGACCACTGTACTCAGGACCACAAGACTTGGATGCGCTGAGAGCACTGGATTTGAGACTACCAGACTTGGAAGCATTGAGACCCGTGGTGGGCCAAGTTCAACGGCCACCAGAGCTTGACGCACACAATCCCCTACAATACATTGACAATACACCAACAATACATCCAACAATAGACAAGGCCTGACAAAGAACATGGGAAAACACTGGGGTTTAAATAAGGCAATCGGTTTGCATGCTTTTAGCAAGTAAATCAGATTGCTGTTTAAGTAAATACAACTTAGAAATTCCAAGTTGCGGGAAATGTTACATGAGTTGGCTCAACTTAAATAAAAGAGTTGGTTCAAATACGCACATAGTATATTGTACTTATTCATTTAGTTGTTGAAAATAGTGATTCTGAGTTACCAGAACTTTGCGTGTAAGTTTACAACACTAAATAAACCTTTGTTAGTACAAATTACAATTCTTATTTAACTTTACTTGGTTTTTTCAAGGCAATCGGTTTGCATGCTTTTTTAAAGTAAGGTTTACTAATTGGAATTTACAGTGTGCCTTGTTGGCAAAAGCTGTTTAAACTAACTCCACACATCATTGCCTGGTTGAGCCAGACCCAATTACAAAAGAAACCAGTCTGCTTGTAGAATGGCATGGAGAGTAAGAATTGTGCATATATCTTTCGACGATACTGAACAGAGTTCGAATCAGACTTTTCCCAATACATATCTGCCACTATTTATCTGTATAAATTACATCTAAGTAACACTATTTGCACTTAGTGCAAAGAAAATCCTACAAAGAAAACACTACTGTATATTGCAAATTGCGTCTAAATAATCATAAATAAATTACATATTTAAACAGTGACACACTGTCATGGCTTTTTCTTAAGTTTCAATGTAAATATCGTTCTATGTATATCATCTTCCATGACTAGTGCATAATAACAGTGCTGTGGACAGTAGATTAATAGCAAACTTCCTTTACACTCTGGCTGAAGGTCAGGAAACATCAAGTTCTTACAGGAAGAGATAACGTTAAAACCACACCGAGATATAGAACCTCAGCAGCTATGAGGGCCATTATTTTTGCTTCATAACTATTTTGCTCAAAAAGACCAGGCTTCACAGATAATTAAAAAAAAAATCACAGTGCAGATCCAATTTGAGATTATTCTACATGAAGAATATCATTGCGAAGATGAAAAATTAATTATCTATGTATGTTTCTGTGTGTAAGCATGTGGTTCTGCAAATCTTTTTTTACACAATGTGCACAGTATTCATATGCGTGTATTTGCATACTTGGAAATGATGGAACAGGCTGGTTGTTGAAGCTGATGAGAATCTAATGTGCAGTGATTTAAAGTTCGGTCACACTACACTGCTCTTTTCACTGACTTCTATATATATATATACCCAAAATGCAAGCTCAAGTGTTACATTTTGTATTTTATATTATTTGTTATATGTAGAATTTATGTTTTTCAAAAAGAGGCCACAGAGCATGACATCATATCATGATCATTGCAGTGAAATACTGCATGCTTAAAATCTAGTGTGACAGTAACATAAAGGTGTCGCCTGTGTTCTGTTGGTCAGCATGGTGAATGCACGATTAAACTTGAACATGAGTTAAATTTGTGTGGGGAATTTTTTCTCCCTCACACAACATTTCCAAACAATCAGATTGCTGTTGAAATGACTGGATTTCATCCACAAAGGTTCACGGAGCAATGGTAAATGTGAACAGCACCTTAAGGCTTTGTTCACACACAGAACCTAATTTTGATATGCTCTTTAAATCTGATCTTCAGGACTGACTGTCTAGCACTGCCATTTTGATTTATGTCCAAAACTGCTCACTTATTTCCTATTCATTATATAGCAATTGCCTGTACCTGTAGATCACTAGATGCAGAAAGCGTAAGCAAAAATAAGTGAATTGGACGCAACTAAGATACTAAGTACATTAACACACATGCTACACAACTTCAGTTTTGTCCATTGTTGCATTCTGAAATGTGTCAGACCATAATTCAAAAACACAGCATAAATATGTGCACCTTTGTAAGTAGTACTACCACAAGTGGTGCTAGAGGGTCTCCTTACAGCCACAACTAGTCTCATGCAATGCATACATTTGGAGGGATTTTTGCAGATTAAAGGTAGTTGGTCTATCAACATGTTTATAGCTAGCTACCTGAACAATGAAACATCCAGGTTAACCCCACAGACATTTAGTTGCAATGAAATCAAAATTAGCGACAGATCCTTTCTTCCATATCGTGATGTACATTTGAATTGTTCACAATAAGATAGTTGCAATCAAAGTTACATAATCCCCTTGACCTGCAAGATATTCTGCTGCTTTTAATAAAATTTTATAAAAAATATTCAACCAAGGCATCATTAAACTATTATAAACATGTTATTAAATATTTTTGGGGGGAAAAAAACTAAGAAAAAAATTCTAAACATTTTCTAAACATTAATGTACAAAATTATTCAACCCCCAAAAGTTACACAGTTGAAGAGCAACTATAAAATGCATTTAGTGACTTTTTCTAAATCTCTAAAGCAAATATACTCTGGTTATTATACAGCCCATTTTGTAGATTTTTTCTCAGCTGGTGTCAGACACTGACAAAGCTTTAGATTGCTCTCCTGTTGTGCTTATGGCTCAGTGCCACCCGCTAGTGGCACCTCCTCTATAATGCTGAGAAAAGCCTTGCCAAAGTAAGAGAAATGAGATTCCTTTTTTCCATTTATACAATGTTGATAGCGGGTAAAAAGAGAAAACATTCTCTAAAGATAGAAGATACACACAGAGGCCGATAAGGGAGCGCTGGGCCAGGATACGGTGACGCTGTAACTATTTCATCTTCCATGGTAACTTAAACAGCAGACAAAAGGCTTCACACTCCAGGGCCCTCTGCCAGCATGCCAAGATTGACTGGGATTGTAATAATTCATAGACTTTGGGGCTTCACTCTCCAGAAGTGAGCGAATGCATTAAGCTCTGATGAAATGGCCACTTGGCTGTTGAGCATCAGCCTCCATGTGTGCCGCATGTGGTCAGTTCAGCCAGGCAGTGGCCTGAGGTTGAATAGAAGTTCTGGGTGATGTGAATGTCACTCGGCCAGCTTGGTGGGAGTACTCATGAATGCATGAGCTCACACAAGGTTGTGTGATTGGGGCATAACAATGGAAAAGCATGCAATAATGGGCCAAAGAAGCTCCTGTCCTTGACTTCAGCTGCATGTGTCATCAAGAACATGTGGCACATATGGCACATGCACCAGTAGAAACAACTACCACCATAATACTAGCAACTAAGAAAGTAGATCACACCATGTTTTAAATTCTTGCTATTCTCAATGGTGAAAAAAAAAGAAATGGTCCAAAAAATAGGATTAATTTTCTTTAAGCACAGTATATAACCTATATATATAACTGGGCAAAAAAAAACATGAAGACTATTTATACATGAACAGTAAAGGATATAGGAAGAACAGAAACTAAGAGACAAAACTTTTCAAAATATAGGGCATATGTACACAGTCATTTTGAATTAATTGAAATTACAATATACTAATGAAAAGTTTGGACAACTGCCTATACTGTATATGAATTTCTTTACAAAATGATATTATTATTATTATTGCCTATATGTGAATTTCTTTACAAAAGGAGATTATTATTATTATTATTGATGGATTGGAGGTTTGAGAAAGTACATGCTTTATTTCCCTTTATCTAAAAGGGACTTTCATCTTACACACATCCATTGACCCTCCCTGTCCTTCAAGCTGCAAAAAGAGATTGAGTGTGCATAGTTACACAAAAACACTACGGCAAATGTGCATAATGAGGTAAAATGAGAAAACCTTTAACATTAAATTGTAAACCCAGGGACCATTGAAGACATAGCATCTGCCTGCCAACAAACCTTCCCACAGTCCCCCACCTTATCATCATTAGCCACTGGATACAGATACAAAATAAGTAGCCCTTACAGTGGGCCATTAAAGTGTCATTTGGGCAACTATGCATGAAGAGCCCGAGATAACACGCAGTGCTGATGCAGATCCAAGTTTTTGAATCATAGCCTCATATACAGCACTTAAATCAAACTGCACACTAAAGCAGTCAAGGGTTTCATTAAAGAACGAGTCATTCAGCAAGACAAATACTTTCAGAATGGAGGGAGGCGACGTGTCAACAAAACCATATATACAAACATGTTACAGTTTTTGTTACATTCTTTGCATCTGACAAAAAAAACATGCATTTAAAGGTGATGTAATTTTTGTACTTTACATAATTTAATTATAATGATATAATTAACTCATTTTACTGTAATTAGCAAGGGCTTAAATGCAGCCCATTTGTATTTTGTAATCTTGAAAAATGTAAAGCACAGCAACACAGTCTCAACCAATGGCATGAGTTTGGGATGGGGCTATTTGTTTGGTTGAGCAAAGACATATAAGGGAAGGTTTGGAAAAAATAGTCATTATTTTTAATCCATTCCATTTAGTACCACTAGAAATTATACAATGCAACTGCAAGAGGTGACACATAAACAGTGCATTTTAATGGCTATTGTTTTGACTCTTTATGGCATGAAATCATATTGTCAGTAAAAGCCTGATGCTTAAGTGCAAGTGTAGATTTCTACAGCCTATTTCACATATAGGCCAGTGGCCGGACCACCACTTCTGATCGTTCTTTATCATGTTATAGCCAGAAAAATATGGCATTCCTCCCCCAAAGCATGTGAACGAGAGATATAGATTATGAATAGTGTCGTCTGGCTTAATAAACAGCTTTGTCTGACACAATCTGCAGCATGGTGTGACCCGCTCTACATCTGTAAGAGTCATACATTTGGCGCGGGGTTGTCCACATGCCAATGTATTAAATGCATCAGAGCGCAGAGATAGCATCACTTATAGTGCTCATTCCTTATGTGCTGCCTGTCGGCATGGTTACATCTCCCCAAATAGCCTCCCACGGGTGAGTTTTTTTTAAAGACACTAAATCAGCTTCCCAAAAGAATTGTGTTGTACAATATATTATATAATATATAGATTATATATATATATATAAGAATCTATATATATAATATATAATAATATACACTGTATTCAGTGGGTATGGAAAGTATTCAGACCCCTTTAAATTTTCACTCTTTGTTATATTGCAGCCATTTGCTAAAAAATCATTTAAGTTAATTTTTTTTCCTCTAATGTACACACAGCACCCAATTGACAGAAAAACACAGAATTTTTGACATTTTTGCAGATTTATTAAAAAGAAAAACTGAAATATCTCATGGTCCTAAGTATTCAGACCCTTTGCTGTGCACTCATATATTTACCTCAGGTGCTGTCCATTTCTTCTGATCACCTTGAGATGGTTCTACACCTTCATTTGAGTCCAGCTGTGTTGATTATACTGATTGGACTTGATTAGGAAAGCCTCACACCTGTCTATATAAGACCTTACATTTCACAGTGCATGTCAGAGCAAATGAGATTTATGAGGTCAAAGGAACTGCCTGAAGATTTCAGAGACAGAATTGTGGCAAGGCACATATCTGGCCAAGGTTACAAAAAAATTTTCTGCTGCACTTAAGGTTCCTAAGAGCAGAGTGGCCTCCATAATCCTTAAATTGAAGACGTTTGGGACAACCAGAACCCTTACTAGAGCTGGCCGTCCGACCAAACTGAGCTATAGGGGGAGAAGAGCATTGGTGAGAGAGGTAAAGAAGAACCCAAACATCACTGTGGCTGAGCTCCAGAGATGCAGTCATGGAGATGGGAGAAAGTTGTAGAAAGTTAACCATCACTGCAGCCCTCCACTAGTCTGGGCTTTATGGCAGAGTGGCCCGACGGAAGCCTCTCCTCAGTGCAAGACACATGAAAGCCCGAATGGAGTTTGCTAAAAAACACCTGAAGGACTCCAAGATGGTGAGAAATAAGATTCTCTGGTCTGATGAGACCAAGATAGAACTTTTTGGCCTTAATTCTAAGCGGTATGTGTGGAGAAAACCAGGCACTGCTCATCACCTGTCCAATACAGTCCCAACAGTGAAGAATGGTGTTGGCAGCATCATGCTGTGGGGGTGTTTTTTGCTGCAGGGACAGGACGACTGGTTGCGGGGGAAAGATGAATGTGGCCAAGTACAGGGATATCCTGGACGAAAACCTTCTCCAGAGTGCTCAGGACCTCAGACTGGGCCGAAGGTTTACCTTCCAACAAGACAATGACCCTAAGCACACAGCTAAAATAACGAAGGAGTGGCTTCACAACAACTCTGTGACTGTTCTTGAATGGCCCAGCCAGAGCCCTGACTTAAACCCAATTGAGCATTTCTGGAGAGACCTAAAAATGGCTGTCCACCAACGTTTACCATCTAACCTGACAGCACTGGAGAGGATCTGCAAGGAGGAATGCAGAGGATCCCCAAATCCAGGTGTGAAAAAACTTGTTGCATCTTTCCCAAAAGACTCATGGCTGTATTAGATCAAAAGGGTGCTTCTACTAAATACTGAGCAAAGGGTCTGAATACTTAGGACCATGTGATATTTCAGTTTTTCTTTTTTAATAAATCTGCAAAAATGTCAACAATTCTGTGTTTTTCTGTCAATATGGGGTGCTGTGTGTACATTAATGAGGAAAAAAAATTTACTTAAATGATTTTAGCAAATGGCTGCAATATAACAAAGAGTGAAAAATTTAAGGGGGTCTGAATACTTTCCGTACCCACTGTATATATGTTAGCCGCTTTTATCAGAACATGGAAGGGGAAGACGGTGTAAAAAAGGCCATTTGATAAATAAAGTGTTTGCAAGTTCCTTTTTTGACAAGGGCAAAATGACGGGAAGAATTTAAGCATCCCGAAAGGCCAAGTAAAATTGAATGCCAAAAAACTCTAAGCTCGTGTGTCTAAAAAGAAATTCAATTAAATGGGATTTTAGCGTTCTGAATGCATGAGAGTCTTTGCACAGCTGATAAGGGCTTCAGTGAGCTAAGACCACCTTTATGCCAGCAAACGATCTGTTCCCTCTAAACGTGTAATCCTTACTCGCAGCACAATATGGATAGCTGAAATATCAATGCGCTGGGGAACCAATTTAAACATATTGAATCAAGTGAGGGGGATAGTTGAGGATGGACTTCCTGTGACTTAGAGAGCAGCCACACAAGCTTTAACGTCTCTCACTGAATAGAGCCCTGATAATGGTCCATGTCCCACTAGTGGCAAACAGTCTGTATTATTCCCCTCAATAGAGGATTTTGTATTGCCTTTCATTTTTGAAGCCAAGTACCAGTTAAGGAAAATTCAAAATTTCCAGCAAATGTGTCTAAGAATCAAATGCTATCACTGTTAATAAAAGCTTTCAGGGATAAACACAGAATTTGAGTGGTTTTAAAATGGTAAAGAACTAACAATGCAATGATTTACAATGGTATGCATATTTTAAAAACAGTGCACTGGACGCAAGTGAGTGTTAGAGTTTAATGATCTTTTTAAAGAGACAAACACACATGAATGCAACCACAGTGTTGTAATTACCAGTGGGAAACTGAACATGTTTACTGGTGTCATTTAAAGAATCCAACTAAATGGCAGAACCAAATGGAACTGTGCATAATTATTATTGTTTTAATTGTCCATTTGACTGTATAGTTTAGATTGCATGCATTGTTTACAGTGTATTTTTAGCAGACAAGCTTTCCATAAAATACTACTCATTTAGCTGAGGAGGTGACAGGTTTGCATTATATTGACAAAATGACACAACAATAAAGCATTACTAAACGTTTTGTCCAATAAAAGTCACTTGAGCACACATTACCTAGCTTGTAAGGACTTCTGAAACTTCTGAAATTGTAAGAAGGAACTCCCCAGGATGTGAAGGTAGTATATGTTACTTTTACTACAAAGCAGGGTTGCTATAGTTAACTAAAACTAAAAGCATTAAAAATGCATTCTGAAATAAAATACTTTAACTGAAATAAAATAAAATATATATTTTTTTAAATCATTTTTTTCAGCTAGTTTCCAAGGCAACATTTCTTATATTCATTTACGAAAACCTAGATGGATGCACTAAACTAACTAAACTTTTTTAATAAAAAAAACTATAAAGACATATTTAAAATAAAAACAAAAAATACAAAAACACTCAACAAAATGACTAAAACTTTAACTAAAATTAAAATGCAAATTATTAATGAACTAATGAAACTAATATAACACTACCTCAAAGGATATTGTGTCATTTTTACACAACCAACATCATTAGCATGAATACAACTACAGATTGTTCAACTCGTTTCAACAACTCACAATTTTTCACTTTCCAAGTATTTTAACACTGAAAAACAAAACACATATTTCAGTTGTAATAAAACAATATTTTGCATTATTTACTGATCTATGGGCAGCATAACATGCTGCCACTTACCACCGAAAATAACTGAGACGTGTCTTAGTGAGTTGCTGCCTAATGTCACTAATGTCAATGTCAAAGGAGTTGCCATATTGTAAAATTATTCACAACCATCTGGTAATTTTCTTTATGTATGCTTGTTTGAAGTTCCTTGGAGCCTAAAACCAAACACCAGACAGGAAAGCTTCTGGAATATAACTCAAGTAAGACATCAGACTGTAACACTATGTCCAACTGTACTGTACCTTACCGGCATGTAAGAAACTGCACCACGGCATCCATGTGTATGGCCATACAGAGTTCGGGCAGATAGCAGATAGACCTAAAATTTTATAAATATGAATAAATAGATACGGAAATAATTATAGTTAATTCCAAATGAGACACTTTTCTACGATATAAAACAGAGTAAAGTTGTTTTCAATGATCAAAAATATAATTCAAATAAAAATAATCTGTTTAAATAAATGCTTAAGTTAGACTCATGGAGATCAGCAACATTTGAATGACACAGTAAGACAACCGAATCACAAATTCCTAAGACAATAAAAAAAAGATCTAAAAGCCACTGTACTTGCTTCAGTAACAGTTTATGGACAGTGACCACTTTTTAACAGTGTATTAAAACTTCAATTTAGAGAACCTGTATCACGAATCCTGACCATTGGAAATACTCATGTTGGTGAGATGTCATACAAAAAAAAAGTAGAAAGGCAGGTAGAAATATGTTAACAATTTCAAAACGATAGACATTTTCTAAAAATAGATTTGAAAATTTATGTAAGGAGTGCTTTCTTTTAAGACTCCAATTAAGAAGTACTTTGTACACCTCTAAATTACCCATTGCACACGAGTAATTGAATGCCTAAGATTACGGTTAATTCATAAATTACAGGGGAACGCACAATGAGCAGTCATTAATGTTGCCAAGAGGGTTGATTTGATACATAAATGTTTTAACAGTTTATGCGGCTTACGCGTTACGTGATCACATTATGCCATCTCAAATTATTAATTAAAGAAAGCCAATTAAATTATTTGCTCCATTATGTATTTTAGGGATTCAGAGAGCATTGTGGAGTGTTTCTCCTCCACCTTTTTAGCAGGCAGGATTTAAGTGCCTATTTGAAATCAATTTCTCTAATAATGATCCTAATGAGCTCATCAATTAAGTCTGCCATAATGGGATGTTAGCTCTGCTTGTGGTTATCACTTTAAGTCTGCCACTAATTTCCATGCTTCATCTATCAAAGATGATTGGCTAATACAGTGTCGGCCTGTTAGGGGTGATATGGAGATCAGAGGAGGACGCCGAGTTGAAACCTTCGCTGGTCTACGAGTGAATAACAATGACATTGATGATATCCTCTGAGACCCGTGTGTCAGTGCATGTTTGGAGTATATGCTCTATTCTTCTTTTTAGGGTCGTGGATGCAAGAAGGGGGCTGCGTTCGGCCATGGGGGCTTTTTAGATTGGCCCATCCTGCACATCCCATTTGAAGCGTAAATATAAATGAGCCTCATAATGGATTTCAACATCTCAACCTTAATTACATAAGCAAGCTTTTCAATGGTCGTTCCACATCAGGGATCCCATTATTTGGCTCCTTTCAGGACCATTTATGAGCTTTGCCCTCTCCTCTGACCCTCCCATTTCAAACATTCCCCAAAGCACAAGTCTGTGATGACAGTGACAAGTGCACACTCTTCATGTTGATGTAATGTATGCTTTGCTTAACCGCCGAGTGTTTTCTCAAAGCTCAGTGTATAGAGCAGTTGTTTAACCCCTGGATTTAATAGGCACTCCAGCAGGGGCATTCAGCTCAAAGAAACACAAGACACTCAGTTGCTGGGTCTAAGAGGTGGTGGTCTATATGGTGGAATGTCACCAAACCTGTGAAGAACATGTCCAGGTCATATTTCACCCCAACATCAGAAGAAAAATATTATTTTGCATAAAGAAAATGAAGGCTAACTTTTTAATATAATCTAAAGATACAAGCAAATCAAGAGGAAAATGCAGTGTGATGTTTGCATCTTTTACTTTAAAAGTAAATCTTCCACAAAAAAAAAAAAACAGATGCAGTCAGCTCATTTCCATAATGACCAATGTAATCTTCCAAGAGCAGTGTAAATGAGCAACTACTGCAGCCATGTCAAGCGCAAAATGGGTTAAGACATACATTTTTTGGACATTAAATAATGTTGCAAATACCAGTAAATTGACTACTGCAAACCTTAGTAAATCACATTGCATAATTTATTTAAATACTCTCCTCCCATAAATTTTGCAATATGCAATCAGATCATCTGCAAAAATAAATGTGTCCAAGCCTTTTCATTGCTAATTTTTAACTGAGTGTCTTTAGTAAATCCTGAAAGTTTTTTAACACCAAAAGAAGGTTTGGTACAAGCTGTTAGTAAATCTGGTCCTTAGAGTCTGTGTTATTAAAAAAAAAAAAATTGTAACAATTTCCTTGGATGGAAAACATTACAATTACAGAATATCCATGTATTAATAATAAAACATTGACTGCTTGATTAGATTAGTTGTTAACATATTTACACTTCTATTTTCAGTATCTAAGTTAGTTTATAATAAGTGAACCATACAGACAGACAAAATTTATAAACATGCATATGTACATGAGTTATACTGCAAAACAGACCATGACACAACCAAATGATTAATTGAAGCATGGCTTTGTTTGATTAATTGATTTATTTTACAAATTTTACACAACTCATTTATTATTTCATAATAAGATAAGAAGATAAGTCAAAAACCAAGTGAGTATAGGTTATCAAATGCTAAATGATATTAAAGGTTCACTATGCAGAATTTTTCATATAAATAAATTATAGACTTATAAAAAATAATCCCTCTCAATCAATACGTTATGAGCCACTATAATTGTGTGGTGGTGTTTGTGTCTACCGAGACACTGCCCTGTGCATATATTTTCTTATTAGGATCATAACAATGAATCTTTGATTCTGGTTTCATACATTTGATGAAATTTTTTTTAAAAATACCTTAAGAAATGATATTATAGTAATGTGATTTTAACCATTTTTAGCAGATACAATTTTTTTTATGTCTGTGTAACTAAGTTCAAATTCAGGGAAGAAGGAGGCGGGATCTGGCAAACATTTAACAAACTTTAATAACATGTCTATATGTTGTGTGCACAAAGTTAAAACTTCTCAAAACTACATACAGAGAATAAGTTATTTTTAGGAAATATGCTTAGTTTCATGATTTTCTTATGCTCAGAGGGTTGACAGAAAATGTTAATGTTAGAGGGTTAACATTTCCAGTTACTAATGTAACCTCAGTTCCCTGAGATGAGGGAACGAGACGTTGCATTAGAGCTGGTGTTATGGGGAAACACCTTTCTCAATCACACTGTTTTACTGTTTCTGTCTTAAAGGCAGAAACTTCTCAGCTCAAACTCAGCGGTGGAGTAATTACTGATTAGGAGCACCCCTTCACAAGGTGGGCTCACATCAAAATAAAGCCCAGTTCCACTCCCTAAGAAGGGGATATGCCGGATGCTTGAGAGGCAGAAGCCTGAGATAGCATACTCTGAATTCAGCATGCCGAGCTTCACTCATTTTAGAGGGGAGAGAGCCATGTTTACATATTCCGTCAACATACACACTCATTTGTAGGGACTGTGAAGTGGTACACTGTACCCATGAAGCAAACTCAAAACGACTGTGATGAGGACTATCTGAATACAGAAGCAGGCATTTTCCAGATATTAAGATGATTAGTCCTCCTGCGATCTGATTCAGCTCAAACAGTCAGAGTGAGTGTTCTGATAATGCATCCCAAAATGTCAGAATTTTAGAGCTTGCAAAGCAGATAGTATTACACCATTGACACGGGGCAAATTGTGCTTTTCATATGGAACTTGCCACTTTAAGGCAAAAGGGTGAGAGAAAGAAATGTGATACAGAAGCTCCTTCAGTATTCTGTGTTCCAGCTTTGTCACTCTATGCAAGAGGCTGAAGCTTTGCAAAACTACAGTCGCACAGAGCACTATGCATAGGAAGAGTTCTGAAAACAGTGGTATAGCCGGTGTATTAACATAGTAGGGCTATGAATGGTAGCATCGCCAGTGTACACAGTGGCTAGAGTAAGCAACACTACAAACCTATAAGAATAACAGCAGCATATAACAATAACTTCTAAGGCTAGTGTTAAGACTAAAAAAAAATCCATATACTAGGAAAACTCTTTTTTGAGGATTTTTTAGTGCACTTAGCACAGTATGAGCAGGGTTTGCACATAAGTGGGGCTGTACATAATGAAATGCAAAACCTGTGCCGCTAACAATTGGAGGCTTGTGTAGCAGCTTAGCCTGTTGGTCCAAGGCTATTCGTCATAATCAGCGGCACTTTTCTCATTAGTAAAAATCCATTACTCGTCGACTTTATCAGCCACCCAGCGTTATCGGCGCGGCAGCAGCAATCCTTGCATGCAGTGCAGGGGATGAAAGGTGTCCCTGTGTGCCTTAATAAGGCTAGTGTTTCAGAAGTCCTCGGTCAGGTATCACTTTATGCTAGAGTTAGCTGCGTTGAGTCAATTCTCACCCACTGCTGCAACAGGCTTACAAATTGAGGAGAAAATGGTCACAGTAGGCCACTATCAAGCACAAAGCAATTCAACAGTCCCACTGTTTTGTGTATTCAGTATTTAGAGGCCCAAAGATGGAGTTTATTGTTAGGCTGTCAAGAAGACAAGTGAGGTCCCACCACGACACCACTGGGACGACGCCACTTAAACATTTAATAATTTGAGCTGACAGTGTCAGTTAAATTATTGAAAATCAGACTAGAATTTCAGCCAACTCTCAGGCAGCAAATTTATTCATAATAATAATTAAAAAAATACCACCAATTGATGCATCAGAGTTTTCAATTTTTCAGTAATATCCGTCACACTGATTTCATAATTTTTTTTCATAATTAATATTAATATTATTATTTGATTTTCAATGATTATTGTTTATTGGTTTATGTTTATGGTTTTTAACAAGGGGTAGCCATCATAACAAAGCATTTAATATACATGAATATGGTAAAATGCTTTATTTTATACCAATATGTATTGGAGGTCCCTCACTGAAAAAAAAAGGTAATCTAAAAGATATGAAATTTCCTTGTTTTATAATTTCAAGTCAAAAATATTATTATTGCTGAATCAACCTAAATACATTAATTTGCTGCTTTATATGAGTTAAATCAGGTAGTAATATCTATTTTAAGTAACAATCAAAGGTTACCACTTTTTGCGGTGCTGATCCATCCTCATAATTATGTTTTGGTTCATGTTAGTATAAAGCCCTTGAAAGCATGCAGTGATGTACTTCTAAATGGATGGTCGTGAATGTGGCACATTGCTCAGTAGGTACATCTAACCGGTGATCTGTGATTTCACACCTTTATTATAACACAAGCACTCATGCACCAGCATGATCAGAGGTCATTACGGTGTGACTGAGCAGTTTGTAGGCATGTAATTAATACTGTAGCGTTAACATTTCAGCAGCGCTAGCCATGGTGGTGAGTGAGTTAATCACCAGGGGAGCCAGTGCTATGAAATGACTCTCTGCTTTTTACGAATGGCTCCCCATCTCTCCTCTTAATCTGTATTTTACGAGTGAGAAACTTTGCATTATGCAAATCGGTGGATGGGAACAGGTGACATTTCAACGGAGAACACGAGCAACAGCCCAGTCTGGTCTGGCACGCTGATTTAGACATTAGTATCTGTCATCGTGGCCACAGTGCCCAAACCTTGATCTGCATAGCAGAAAAAATCTTGTTTAATCTATCAGATTTAAGGTGGAAATGGTATGAATGTGTTTAAGGTGTGGACAAGACAGCTATTTATATGACTGTGTATGAAAATAAATAGACAGCTGTATGGACTTCAAAAAACAAGATAGTTGTGTGCTGTTTGCTTTCTTTTAAAATATTTTATGTAAATCACCTCCAAATAGCCAATTACCTTTAGTTTATGTCACAGAATAATATATGGAAAATATTATTGCTAATACACATTAAAAGCCCATCAATTCCTAATTTGATTTGATTTAGACTATGGGACTGAATATCTGAACCCTAAAATCACACAAGTTAGATTGTGTGTGTTTGTTTAATCAAATATTTAGATTGATCTGATTGTGCTTTCAGCTACCAATAAGCTTTGGATAACACATTTTACGATGTACCATGTTCTGTAGAAATTCCACAGATTTTCTCCTCAAATTCAATTTCAAAAACAAATAAAAAAATACAATAAAAACGATATAATTAAGCAAATAAATATCAACAAAACAAACAAACTATTTTAAATCTAACCAAATACAAATTTGAGTAATTTAAAACAAAACCAAGAAAAATCAGTCCTAAAACAAGGCACTCCACTTTCTGTTAATCCCATGTTTTCAAGTACCAAGTAAACAGTATGTGTTGTGAATCTGTCGGCAGAGATCCTTTATCCCCACTCCCACCCTCTTCACATTGCATGAAACATGTAGAGGCTCCGTTCCACCTTAAATGAGAACATCAGCACAAGCTTGGCTGCCCCTGGCTAATGTTTGCATCCAATAAAGAACAAATCAGCACCCCAACTTGGCTCATCTTATCATGCAGTCATAACTGATGATCAAAGAAGTCATAAAGATCCCATTTAATCTTTCGCCTATCTATCACACTGATGTCTTCATCGTCTTTGTGCAGCGGTAATATCAGCCCATTACCAAAGCAAAATAGATCTGGCGTTAATACAAGGCGAATGAAGTGCTCACTTTGACGTGACAGTGTGATCAGTGAGAGCGGTAATCTGCGGGAATAAAAAAAATATCTCAATTATTCACTGAGTGTAATGTGGGAGAGCAGCTTCACGCATGCACATCTGCTTTCATATATTGTGACACGCGCTGATAAAACATCCTTGCCAATTTATACTCTCTTTGCTTGACTAATCTCTAACAGCTCCTAGCACCTCTAATCACTCCATCAGCCGCCAAGAGTCCACAAGAGAAAAAGAGAGCTTTCCAAATAGAGAGCTATTCAATTGCTACCCAAATGAGAGGGATATTGGAAGACTATACTCAATTCAAATTACATTTGTAAATGAGGCAAGCTCTTTTAATACGGAGGCATTAGGGATTTTTATCTTGCAGCCTGCAAATATAAAGGGACATTACAAGCGGAGCGTGTTGGCTGTATTCAAAATCTCAGGTAAATTGCAGCAGATCCAGTCGAGAGGAGCCGTTTGCTGTGGACCACTGGAGAATGCACCAGTGGAGACCATTATTGCAATAACTTATCTGCGCTGCACCGTCAAAATGCATAAAATAACTGATATAAAAAAACAACCAAAACACACGCTTTTCAGAAATTGCACGCTGAGAGGGGAACCTCAGCTGATGAGAACAGAGGGGCAGTGGCTCTAGCCACCAGGCCACAACCTTGTGCATCTTGTGACTTATGTTTTAATTTTGTCATAATCCTAAATCTTTCTGCTTAAAATTAAAAAATTAAATTAAATGTTAAATAAATAAAAAAAATATTGTGTGGTCTCAGTTATTTGGACTGTAAGTCATGCAGGGGAAACCACAACATAACAAGACAAAATCAAATATCACCAGAAGACTTAAGGAATTCAAGTGCTATAATATTCTGAGCACTAATTAACACCAGCACGTGGGACTCAGTTGTATTTCATAATTACTCCTGTAGGCTTGGGAACAGCCCCTCACGCAACTATCATTACCCCAATTATCATAAATTTCCCTGTGCACCAATTAACAATATGGGAGGGCAGTGCTGCATGTATTTTAAGTGTTATAATTAAGCCAGGCTCTTTTGTTAATTAGCCTGTTCTGACTCTTTGCTTTTTATGCTACTCGTCTACTCATTACCAGAGTCATTTAATTCAATTAGCACCTTAATTAGATGAACAGCCATGTTCTGATGTTGCAAGTCTTGTTGGAGAAGCATGGCATGATTAGCAAAGACAAACATGGCATGCAAATTGTGGATGCCACTGCTGGAGGTTGAATGGAGCTATGGAGACGAGCCAGATCACCCATAACGAAACACAAACATACACAAAAGAGGCCACTTTCTGAAATACAAATGGCTTACTGACAAACATCATAGACAAAATGGTTAAAATTTATATGAAAGGAAATGGGAAAGTGTTTCAGACACCGTAACTGGTCAACACTTCTTTTAAATTGCACCATGTTTAATTACTTTGTTGCAGTTAACTTAAAGGAATAGTTCAC
Organism: Sinocyclocheilus anophthalmus; assembly: GCA_018155175.1. NCBI lineage: Eukaryota > Metazoa > Chordata > Actinopteri > Cypriniformes > Cyprinidae > Sinocyclocheilus > Sinocyclocheilus anophthalmus. Next base: position 9,212 of record JADLZN010001550.1, on the reverse strand, counting down.
CCAAAAATAGAAATTCTGTCATTAATTACTAATCTTCATTTACGTTGTTATTGCAACCCGGGATCATTGGAAAAAAAATTGCTTTGCCGGCAACTTTTGTGCACAATGAAATTGCATTGTTTTTTGCACATTTCGTGACACTTTCAAAGTGAAATGTCAGTGAGTAGCACTAAAAGCAACTTCAGTTTTATCTGGAACAGATGAACGTGAATCTGAAAACATTTTATTACATTGGTTGTTGTATGTATCACGGCAGTTCAGAAACGAAATGTCCACTGAGTGGCGCTAAAAGGTTAATGCTCTATCGCAGTGGTTCACATCTATAGTCCTGGGGACTCATTGCTCTGCACAATTTGTCTTTATTATCAGTTCATGCTCACTTCTAACGAGCCGATGATCTGAATCAGGTGCATTAAATAAGAAGGACATTCAAAATGTGCAGAGCAGTGGGTCCCTGGACTGGAGTTAAGAACCACTGCTCTGTTGCGTTTGAAAATAACACACCACCTACAGTAGACCCGACCCTAAACCTAACCCATAGTGTTAACAAAAGCTAACATCAGATCTGGGAGGAAAAAAAATCTGAGACAACCATATAATTTTAGCTTGCTTCTGTAAGTGTTTGAGGTCTTTAGTCTTGGCTCATGTTTCACGGTACTAGTACCCAAGCACTCCGCATCGAAAGTGAATCTGGCAACATTTTATTACTAGAACTTCTTGAAAAGCCGAACCTATGGAGCTGGTTATGTGACGCAAACATTGAAATGCATTAGTTTACAAATCATGCACTATGATAAAAATGTTTTGAGGTCATAACATAGTATTAATCTTTCATCTATAAGGCTTTATTAATGAATAATCTGGCCCTATAATAATTTGAAAAGGTATAAAAGATGTTGGTGTTTTACTGCCTTTTAGTGTTGATTTTAGCTGGAAACTGCAGTAAATTGTAAGTATAGGTACGTTTTTGGAGTTTGTCAAAAATGTAAGTTGAAGCATGTTCTTACAATGAACTTATGTTATGTTATTCACTATTCACAGCTCTCTGCAAAACTTGTTTCTGATTGGTCAGTTACGACATTCTGAGGTGTTTTAACAACCATCATCAATTGCAACTCTGAATATGAACATACCGCTCACCCAGGTATCACAGACTCGCTCTCTCTTGATTCATACAAAAACAGCTGCTGCAATCTTGTGTCTCTGTTACAGTTATCGATTGTACTGAAAATGAAGTCAGATCACTTCAGAATTAAAGGGGTCATATGATGCAATTTCAAGTTTTCCGTTCTCTCTGGAGTGTTACAAGCTGTTCTTGCATAGATAATATCCCTAAAGTTGCAAAGACTAAAGCCTCAAACTCAAAGAGATATACTTTATAAAAGTTAAGACTCGTCCACGCCCTCCTAAAACGCCTTGTTTAAACATGCCCCCACATGTCTACGTCACGATGTGGAAGATTTGCATAACGCTGGACAAATGTTCACGCAAAGAAAGAATGCGTAACTTTATTGTTTGCTGCCACCGCCGCCGCCATGTTGCGGAGACGCTGTGTGTTTCGTTGTCGGGGAAAGCGAAACTACTTTGTTTGGCCTTCCAAAAGAGGACACGACTAGAACTCAGTGGTTAAGTTGTATTTACAACACTGTTCCAGAACAGTTCAACCCAAATATTCAGTGCAGCACATTTATGGAGGACTGTTTCCTGATCCTGGAAGAGTAGACTACAATGCCGGCTGTTCTGACTCACAGATTGTAAGTAAGTTTTTTATATTTAAAGGATTTGCCACTGATGATTCAAACGCGAGTTTTGAGCAGTGTAGAGTAGGATTTGTTGTTTGTTATTTCTCCGATCACAAATGCAGAAATGGTTTTATGTTTAAGCAGCGAGATGCAACGCAACACGTAAAAAGACAATACAAGTCATTATAATCAGTAATTATATCCCCACAGGATGCAACGAATGCCTCATTTATAAAGGGTTTTCATGTTTTTGAATCATCACTCCAGCCGGACAGGGCATCACAGTTATGTGAGGGGCGTAACATTTCTGTCACATGCTTGAGGTATTCGGCAAATCACAATGCTCGTTTTAGCTGGCCAATCAGAGCACACCTTGTTTTTTCAGACCGGTGAGCTTTGTAAAAATCGACGCGTTTCAGAAAGGTGGGGCATAGATGAGAAACAATAATGTACAGTATGTGGACAATAATGTGTTTTTTGGACCTTAAACCGCATAAACACATTTCATTACACCAAATACACAAAATAATGTCTTTGTAGCACATCATATGCCCATTAATAGTACGGTTATATGTTTCTGTGTTCAATCTCTTGCCAGGTGAGTTTTGTATACGTCATGGATTATCAGATTAATCAAACTGGTACGGAGTTAACCATTTGATATCAAAAACTGTCAAGAAACAAAAAAATAAACCAAAAAGAAAATGGTGAAATGCATGGCAGCACAGGGTGCCAAACATTTACAATTAATGGAAATAATGGTTAAAGATCTTTTTTTTTTTAAACTATTCTCATTTATATCCTATAATTTTTCTTAAATGTTCAACAAAAAACATCTCTTATTTTACAGGTATTTCCTGGATTATAATTGTGAAACTTTCTCTGTAAAATGTAAATCTCTTGCAGTTAATCATTAGCTAGCAACAGCACACACAAGTGAGCTAATGAAACTATCACTGCATCAGCAATTACACAGTTACTGCTTTTAAATAAAGCAACATACAGCATAACATCAATGGTCTTTTCCTGGACTGAAGCACAGACTCTACTCTTCAGCACAATGGCAACCAACAAACTCAGACAACAGAAACCCTTTAAATCCTAACAGAACATTAAACAATAACAGATCTCTCTATAGATCTCAGCATCTTCACTTATTACTAACCAGTCTGACTTTATTTCTTTCATACAAATGTATTATTAAGAATTAAAAGAGGTTTAGATGTTGATGTTTTATTGAAAATAATATAGTTTGAAGTCACCATCCTTAGGCGAAAAGCATTTGCTTATGTGGGGCTTTTCCCCTTGACATTTTAAAATTAGTTTTACTCTGGCTGCTGTAACTGTGTTTCTACAGCTCATTATGTTACAGCAAGAATTACAAGAGAAAATCTGATCAGATGAAGTTGCCAGTCATATGACGTTTTATTTATATTTTAATTTATGTATTTATTTTTACACTAAAGGTGTTTGATAGTAATAATTTAGGAAGTACGTGTAAAATAACAGTGTTTTCAGCTTATTTAAATAAGGAGATTTTACTTTAATTTTAAGGTTTTTGTTTGGCACTCTGTGCTGCCAGTCATTTGATTTTTATTTTTACAGTGAAGGTGTTTGATCATAATAATTCAGGAAATACATGTAAAATAACAGATTTTACATTTTTTGTTTGTCCACTATTGCTGCCAGTCATTTGACCGGTTTGTCATCTAACGGTTTTGTTTATATTTAATTGATTATATTTGTAATTTTACATAAATTTGTATGTTATTTAAAAAACAGAAAAATACTGTATAAAATACAGCAATTTTTCTGTATAAAAAAGTGTGAATAACTGTAATTTGTCATTAATGTCATAATACTTAAAATAACAGCCGAGTAGTTAATTTTACAGAGTTTTGACTACAATTTAAAATAAAAGAAAACAACCTGAAAAAAAGGGTTCTTAGTTATTTTCTGTAAAATTAGGATTTTATTTTACAGTATATATCTCTTGTTCCCATAATTATTTTTGTGGTGAAAAGTTATGTAACAAGTGGCATGGCATCACTGGCAGAGCCTCCAGCAGACTCCATGAGGGCGAGGGCGAGGGCGATTGGTATTTGCCAGAGAATACCAGAATTGGTGCAGTGGGCTCTGGGTTCCCCCTGGTGCATGACAATGCCTGGCCTCATGTGGCCATAGTGTGTAGGCAATTTCTGGATGACAAAGGCATTGATTCCATTGACTGGACCTCATGTTTCCTGGACTTGAATCCAATTGAGAACCTCTGGGACATTATGTATTGGAGCATCCAAAACCGCTAAGTAGCACCACAGACTGTCTAGGAGCTCACTGATGCCCTGATCCAGGTCTGGACACCAGAACACCATCCACCATCTCATTAGGAGCATACAGAGACATTACTGTTGGGAGTGCATACAGGCATGTACCACTACTGGCTTTCACTATGAGTTGCTTTGATGAAATTCATGCAAATTGGATCAAACTGCTTTTTGTTTTTTTTTACTTAGATTTTCGGTGTAATTCAGTGAGAATCCAGCCTTCACTGGGTAGATGATTTTGGTTTCCATTGACCATTGTCACATAATTTTGTTCTCAACAAATTACACAATATATAAAAGTAAAGATTTTCAACTTAGTTGTTTATTCTTCGAGATCCAGTTTGAGGCAGATTCATTTAAAGGGGTCATATGATGTTGCTAAAAAGAACATTATTTGGTGTAATGAAATGTGTTTATGCGGTTTAAGGTTAAAGAGGTCCTATTATGCTCTTTTAAAAAGTCTTGTTTTTGTTTTGGGGGTGTACTAGAACAGACTCTCATACCATGTTGTTTGAAAAACACATTATTTTTCATGTTTTACATTATTGCAACACCTCTCTCACCAGTCTGGCGTGAATGGCTCGAATAGTTCCTGTATCACATGAAGGCCCGCCTTCTGAAATACGAAATGTGCTGTGCTTTACGGGAATCGGTTTGCTGGGCCAGTGTGTGCTGTGATTGGCCAGCTATCGGCGCTTTGCCTGGTGGGAAAGTAATGCCCTTACCATAGTGCCTGCGAGTTGACAGTCTGTTTTAGACGGTAGTCAAGATTGCGTCAAATTCAAATCAATTTGAGCGTGATTTAAATCCGGATGATTGTCACCACTCTAAGTTCGTCTGCCTTGGAAAGCTAGCATGTCTCTGACATAGTGATAACACTCGTTGCCTTCTCTAGTGCAGCTCAACCAGGTCTCCTCCCATTCGTCAATATTTGTGAAATAACAAATTACGGAAAATATGCGTTGTAGTCCAAAACGAGTCATTCGTTGTAGTTTTTGAAGTGATTTCTGTTAAATAAAATATCTTTTTTTGAATTGGACTTTGAGCTTTGTAACCTTGCAGATTTTTTTTATGCTTAAACAGCAACATTACAGACTAACTAAAGTTGAAAAGTGAAAAAGCATAATAGGACCCCTGTTAGAAAAACCATCTCTGTGATTGAGATGCCTCACCCCCCTTTTTTCCCTCTCTCTTAGTCCAACATCCGTGTCTCTCTCCCTCTCCCTCTCCCTCTCCCTCCTCTCAGTATCCTTGGCCAGGAAGTCTATTCCTAATATGTACATGTTTTTCTGTATATGTGGCGATTTTGTACAAAACACATGTTCTTGGGCAAAAAACATCCTGTATGTGTATGTCACCCTATCTTCATTGGTTAAGAGGGTAAAACTCCCCTCGACAGGCCTATATAAGATCTGTATTTCTATGAATAAATTAAAGTATTGAGAATACATATGAATGTGTTTGTTTTATAATTCCCGGCCGTATATACACTTTAAGGAGACTGAGAAGATTTCACGGTGGCAAAAAGAGATATCGAGGGACCAAATTGTTATTTTTATTAACAAATGGGGGCTCGTCCTTCCGGGAATTTCTCAAAAAGACAGGTAAGAAACTTTTATTTTTCTTCCTGTCTGTAAAAGAAATTTAATTTATTCTCGTTTGCAATTTGATTGTGTCATATTTAGCATTAATCTGTTTTCCTTGCATTTTATATGTGGGACGAAGAGTGAGAAGCTTTCTGTTTAACCTATCTATTTAAAAATAGAGTAGTGGGAAAGATTATAATTGCTCACTCTTGCCGCGAAGGTTCTCGGTCTCTTAAGTGATTTAATGAATAATACAGAATTGAAAGCTTTCTTTTGGCCAAAATATCAAAAAGTTAATATAAGACCGCGGTCTCTATTTTGTGTTTTGTTTGACCATTCTATAAATTGTGAAAAGTGCAATAAAATTGACGAGACATCTTTGATCTCCAATGGGGCAGACGATCTCGAAACCTATTCTTGGCGAGTTACCAAGGGATTGGATGTACAGGAATAAAAAATAAACCTTATTGGGATAAAGGCCAGATCAGGTTTTAAAACGATTGACTAAAAAATATTTTTTCGAATGTACCCTTGGTGACCCTCCCAGCTCGGTATGATACTGTTGGAAAGCCTGAACAAGAAAAATTAACCCCTAATCGTCTGTACCCGTCACTACCTAGTGCAACTGATTTATACCCATTTGTGCAGATTCCAGACGGGTTTAAAATAACCCCGCTGGCAATGTCGGATGCTGTCGCGATTGCTAAAGATTTGACAGATCCTTTACGGTGTCGCATCAATATGTGTCGTTGAAGCGTTTAAACGCGTACAGTCAATGAGTGGGCGTGATTATCGCTTCATTTTGGCCCTAAACACTGCCGCCAGAAATTACAGAGGAAGAGTTGATTGCAGAGATTGATGTTTTGAGTCCTAAACGGGATGCGCCGCCATCTCGCCACGGTGCTTTATCAAAAAGTGATAAACCATTAGATCTGTCACAACCAAAATCTTTCTGAACGTTGCAAATAGTTGATTCGGAGGACGATGAAGATGATGCGTGGATTTGGGCTGAAATGGAAAAGCTAAAAGAATTTTTCAGACAACTGACTGCTTTTCTAGTGAAATTGTCTTCAGCTAAGCAAGACTTGTCGCATGCTGCAAACACGAAACAGAAAGCGGGCGAAAAATCCTGTTGCATTTTTCAATCGACTGAAGAATCTGCCATTCCATTAGATAAACATCCTCCTTTGCTTGTCAATACGTTTTTGAATAACATGCAAACAGAAATCGCACAATTGGTTCGTTTGACAACTTCGAATATAACAGATATTTCTGTTGACGCTTTGTCTCGGAGACTGCGTGAGCTTTCCACCGCGGGAGCTTTTGAAGCCTCCCGAGGGAAACCTACAGCAATGATGCTGATTAATACTGCTGTCAAAACAGGGTCAAAAGTCTCTTATTATTGTGGCATTGCAGGACACTTCGCTAACACTTGTAGGAAAAAGCAGTGGGAATTTCCAGTGTCCCTGTACGTTGTGAAATGACAACAACTTTACCGGTAACTTCTAAAGACAATCCTTCTTTGTTTAAGATGCACGCTTTTGCAATAATACCTGATGCTCCATTTTGCCTTTTGGGTAGAGATTTGCTGCATAAATTGGGTGCTCATATTACATTTCAGAATAATTCTCTGCAACTCATGTTTCCTTCTGTCTATTCTCTGACTGTTGAGACAGGAAGTGCAACCACTGAGGCTGAGGTTGCAACTGCAGCCTTACCGGAAAAAGGGGATGTCAACCCTCGCTTGTGGGCGGAGCATAAGGATGATGCGGGCCTCATAGATGTCCGCCCTTATGCGGCTACTCTGACCAGAGACACACCAGTTTATTGTAAACAATACCCTCTCTCCAAAGAAAAAATCGATGGGATTCGGCCTATTATAGAAAATTTGCTGGCACAAGGCATTCTGATCAAGACTCACTCACCCTACAATACACCGATCAATCCAATAAGAAAAGCGAATGGTTCCTGGCGATTGACACAGGATCTTAGAAAGATTAATGACATAATTAAACCATTGGCTCCTATTGTACCTGATGTGCACACAATACTTAATTCTATTCCTAGTTCACATGCCTATTTCACAGTTATTGATCTATGCTCTGCATTCTTTTCCATTCCTGTAGATCCTGTCTCGCAGCCGCTGTTCGCCTTCACCTTTGACCATGCTCAACTTAGCTGGTCTAGACTGCCTCAGGGCCTGAGAGATTCTCCGGCTGTGTTCGCCGCCGTAGTGCACGCAACGTTAGCGGATGCTCAACTCCCTCCTGATACCTGTCTGCTACAATACGCGGACGACATCCTCGTTACTGGTGCCTCTGCGGACCAGTGTGCTGCTGCCTCCAGCATCGTCTGCAACATCCTGGCGGAAGCTGGGTTCAAAGCATCAAGAAAAAAGCTTCAGTGGGTTCAGAGGAGGATGGATTACCTCGGACATGAATTGTCGCAAGCTACAATAAAACTGTCTGCTGATCGTATCAAAGCCATTGCTACGTACAAACGGCCCTCCACGAAGAAGCTAATGCAAAGCTTCCTGGGCTTGGTGAACTATTGCAGAGCGTGGTAGCCCGAACTGTTCCATGTATGACAAAATCTTGAGAGCAGCCACCGTGCAGGACTCTGATGATATTGCATGGACAGCAGAAATAGACCACGCATTCAGAGCCTTGAAAGCATCCTTGACAAGGCCACCTGCCCTTGGCCTACCGACATATACAACTGACTTTCATTTGTACGTGCACGAAGGTGGGGGAACAGCCGCCGCAATCTTGGCCCAGGAGCACGGGGGCATTTATCGCCCAGTAGCGTATTTGTCTAAAACCTTAGACTCGGTGGCTAGAGGGCTTCCAGCCTGTCTGCGCGCAGTGGCAGCAGCGGCGATCATGGTGCAGGATGCAGAACGTATAGTGTTGTCACATCCACTCATAGTGCACACCTCTCATCAGGTAGGAGCTATTATGCACAACATTTCTACGCAGCATATGACTGCTCAACGACGTTCTGGCTATGAAGCAATATTATTAGCTACTGCTAATTTAACATTGAAACCAAATTCCGTAGTTCATGGCCCAACCTTATATTTGCATAAGTTGTTATTGCAGGGTGAATTTGAGGACAGCGATCATGACTGCCTAGCCAGGATTCATAATTCGACAGCTTACAGGCCAGATGTGTCCGCATCTGTCCTGGAGGAGGGGAAAACATTGGTATGTAGATGGATCCTGCTATAAACCAAATGATAATGAATAATGGTGTGGGTATTCGATTGTTGAATTAACTGACTGTGTCATAGAGGCCTATTCTCTACCATATAAATCAGCACAAGTGGCAGAATAAATTGCGTTAACAAGAGCTTGTCAATAGGCAGAAGATCAGTGTATCAACATATACACCAATTCAAAATATGCACATGGAATTGTACAAGATTTTGCCAAACTGTGGGAAGAAAGAGATTTTAAAACTTCAGAAGGAAAACCAATATCCCACCACAGTGTTGTGGCTGAACTAATTCATGCAGCACAGTTACCGTCAAAAATGGCTGTGATAAAAGTAACTGGGCA
>JADLZN010001549.1:0-18037 GCA_018155175.1 Sinocyclocheilus anophthalmus | reverse complement strand
CCCATTAAGGTTTCATTTTCTTAAAATAAATATTGTTTATGGCACAGGTGTTCATGACAGCACATATTAGGGGGGAACAAAATACCTTAAGCAAAACACACAATAGTTCTGACCCTTTTTTGGTTGAGTTTACACAGCAGGTGATGGTAGAAAAAAACAGATGAAATAGAATTATAAAATGAGACGTGGTGGACTTGGTCTCATGCAGTGAAAATGGTGAAGATGGCTCAGCCTGATCATTAACCATTTAGCAAGTAACAGTTCACAAACACACAAAAACAACACCCATAGCTTGACTATGATTAGCTTGTAACTGCTCAGTGACGATAGAACATTAAAATAAAACTAGAAATTATAAAATTATGATTTAGACCACAAACAGTAATTCTTAAAACATTTAACATTCAGTGCAAAATGTTTGTCAACATCTCCAAATGGTCTTTTTCAGTGCTGAGTAACAGCTAATTATTATTAAACTAATAACAACTTAATTATAATTAAAGTTAACTTTGGCTTACTGGGACCGTTTCTTTGTAACAAACATAAAAGCCACGTAATTATAGTCTGATGAGGCCTTAACTTCCTCTCCAACACTGAATAATGACATCTGAATCTTCTCCTTACCTTCAGGAAGTACAGTATACATACAGTCTCACAGCTGAGCTGTAACAGTCACCACCTATTAGGCTGAAGCACACATTTGATATCAATTGATATCCATAATTCTCTTAAATATAATGTTACAAAAATGTCAAAACCCAAGACCAGGGAGACAAATATGAATTACGGCACACTGCAGTGAGAATACAATCTTTTTTGAAACTATGATGGGGTATGGAAACACCTGTTAGCAAAAAATAAACAAAGGCTAGCCTGAGGTTGAAATGACAGTGTGATGAGCAGTGCATTAAAACAAAATAAAACAGTGTAAACTATAAAATATTCAGGCAATCAATAGGTACAGAACATTTGTACACAAGTGGAATTGTACAGCTCAACTCACAAAGAACTGTAACAACAACGTCAATGTTATCTTAATATATATATAATATTATTTTGTGGCATAAGAGATAAACATAAAACAAACATTCACAAAAAATAAAATAAGCAAAACCACTGATTTGTACACACACTCACGCACTCTTTCTCGCAAACACACTGAAAATGGAACGACCCAAGGTTGTGGTTCAGTTTTCCGTTGTTTCCCTTCTTATGTTCCTCATTTCATCTCCCACTTCCATACATGCCTGGATCTGCTTCCGTTGCACTCTCTCTCTCCACAGCCCACTCCGTTGGGATGTCCCTGGGCTGCTCCGAAAAACTAGGCTGCTTCTTCCAGGAGAGGGAGCAGGCCTTTCTCTGTCAGATGAGCCTTGAGCGAGTTAAAGATGTGGAGCTGTTGGTCTGGTCTCAAAGCAAGAAGCTGCTGGATGACTTTAGAGGGGTTTGGCCCTCTAAAAGAGAGGAAATGTCAAACACAATGTTTTTATGCTCAAGACATACATGATTAATATTACTCTGAATATAATAGTACTATGATAATATTTTAGACTTTGAAAAAACTAAAATTATCCTAACAAGGCCCACTTAGTTCATAGAACCGTCACTCAGTCATTCTCACAAAATAAAAACTCAAACTATCCCAAACTAGACCAAATAAATAGAAAATAGATATATACATTATATAAAACATCACAATAAATAAGTAAATAAATAAATAGACAAAAGGACATGTCCATAGGCCAGGTTGCCTGGGACAACATTCAGTAAAATAATGTTATTCTAAGTTATTTAATTCCAGATGTTGAATTCGTTTTTCGTCAAAGAATGTAAGGTCGTGCATAACGAGTAAAATATCAGTTACAAATTAAAAAATCTATGCATTCAGTTTGGGGTCAGTAAGATTGTGTATGTATATTTTACTATATAATATATATATATTTATAATATATATTTTGTAAAGAAATCTCTTGAGCATGGGTCGATTCCCTTCTTTCTAGGAACTGAGGGGGTTTTAACCCCTGTAATTCACTCTATCAAAGTGGTCCTTAGGCATTCAGGCACAGTTCCTTGGTTACAGTTGTGGGGGAAGCCCTGCTAGTGCGATCGGTAGGGCAGTGTGTCATAGAACGAAGGCAAGTGTGAGGGGAAGGAAGCTTTTTCATACTAGGTGTATTAGTTGGTCATACCGGAATCGGGGGTATGAGGCTCGTACTCATAGGAATATGATGGACAGTAGTGCAGCTTTAGTTATAAGGTTAATTGTGGTGAGTTCTGGGATGCTTGGGATGTGTGAGGCTCCTAAAAATAAAACGGCCGATAGTGTATTTATTAGAAGGATGTTGGCATATTCGGCGAGGAAGAATAATGCGAAGGGCCCCCCTGCATATTCTACGTTGAAGCCGGATACTAGTTCTGACTCCCCCTCTGTCAAATCAAAAGGTGCTCGGTTTGTTTCGGCTAGTGTTGAAATATATCATATTGCGGCTAAAGGCCAGGCGGGGACAAGCAATCAAATACTTTCTTGGGTGACGTTAAATGTTTGTAGCGTATATCCTCCTGAGAAGATAATTACGGACAGAAGGATTAGTCCGAGGCTAACTTCATATGAGATTGTTTGAGCTACGGCCCGTAAAGCTCCAATCAATGCGTATTTTGAGTTTGATGCTCAGCCTGACCCTAAAGTCGAGTATACCGCAAGGCTTGATAAGGCTAAAATAAATAGGATTCCTAGGTTGAGATCGGTTACTGGGTGGGGTATGGGTATTGGTGCTCACAAGGTCATGGCTAAAGTTAATGCGAGTACTGGGGCGGCTAAAAATAGGAACGGGGATGATGTAGATGGGCGGACGGGCTCTTTAGTGAAGAGTTTTAGTCCGTCGGCAATGGGTTGTAGTAGTCCGTAGGGACCTACCACGTTTGGGCCTTTTCGTAGTTGTATGTACCCCAGCACTGTCCGTTCGAGAAGTGTTAGAAAAGCTACTGCCAGAAGTACTGGTACCATGTAGGCTAGGGGGTTGATTAAGTGGGTAATCAGGGTGTGTAGCATAACTGGGAAGAGGATTTGAACCTCTGGTTAAAAGGGCTTAGGCCTTTCGCAATTTACCATGCTCTGCCACCCCAGTATGTCCTTATTTTGGCCGGCTGGGGTTTTGGCCCTCCCTTTATTTTATTTATTTGTTTTCATAAATTGGGGTGGGGCGTGCTTTAAGTATAGGCCCCTCTTTTCCGATCCTTTCGTACTAGGAAAAGTGGCGTTACAGATAGAAACTGACCTGGATTGCTCCGGTCTGAACTCAGATCACGTAGGACTTTAATCGTTGAACAAACGAACCCTTAATAGCGGCTGCACCATTAGGATGTCCTGATCCAACATCGAGGTCGTAAACCCCCTCGTCGATATGGACTCTGGGAGAGGATTGCGCTGTTATCCCTAGGGTAACTTGGTTCATTGATCGGTCTGTGTTAGCCGGATCATGTTTGGTCAGATGTTCTGTGGCTTAGAGATGTCTCTCTTGGTTTTAGGAGGTTTTCCCAGTCCATTTGGAGGCTTTTTTCTCCTCCGTGGTCGCCCCAACCGAAGGTAAAATTCCATGTCCACAAAGTTTCTATTTTTTATCGAGTTGCTTAACGTGGTTGAGTTTGTACCTTAAGCTCCAAAGGGTCTTCTCGTCTTGTATTATTATACCCGCTTCTGCACGGGTAGATCAATTTCACTGACTTGAAAGGGGAGACAGTTAAGCCCTCGTTTAGCCATTCATACAGGTCTTTATTTAAAAGACAAGTGATTGCGCTACCTTTGCACGGTTAAAATACCGCGGCCGTTAAACTTGTGGTCACTGGGCAGGCTGGACCTCCTATACTTGGTTGTGTCGCAGGAGGCGATGTTTTTGGTAAACAGGCGAGGCTTGTGTTTGCCGAGTTCCTTCCTTTTCTTTTAGTCTTTCCTCAATAGCACTCCAGTGTGGGGGTAACGATAGTTTAGTTGTGGGTTTTCCTTGGTTTCCTTTGTAATTCACACTACTCTCTTGGGTTGAGTTCGTTAGTTGCCAATGGTTAGTCCGGTTTGGCTTACACTTGTGCTGGGAGAAGGGCTGGCCTTCTTGTTACTCATTTTAGCATAATCTCTTCCATGTGAGCATGGGTTGGCCTAATAATATTTAGGGGAGTAAGATTTTTTATCGGGATAATAAACTTTCTTCTGTCTGAGCTTTAACGCTTTCTGTTTAGGTGGCTGCTTTTAGGCCCACTAGAACAGTATGTTTTATATATTATGATCTTTATCCTCCTGGAAAGGTTGTGTCCTTTGTTAAAGGGGCTGTACCCCCTTTAACTAACTCTCGTGTATTTCTCTTAGGGTCTTGTTTGGGTATATTTGGTTTGGGGAGTACGAGGCTGAACTTCTATTCATTTCTTAGGCAACCAGCTATCACCAGGTTCGGTAGGTCTGTCACTTCTACCCGGAGCTCTTCCCACTCTTTTGCCACAGAGACGGGTTGGCCCTTTAATAGGCTGTCTCGGGGTAGCTCACCTGGCTTCGGGGTTTCAAACTAAAGGTCTCTTTGCTTGGTTGTACTGGCTAAATCATGATGCAAAAGGTACGAGATTTAATCTTTGCTTTTTAGTGCTTATATGGGTTGTTTCATTTCTCTTTCAGCTTTCCCTTGCGGTACTATTTCTATTGCTTCGTGTAACCTTTTCTGTCTCCCATACTCAGGTAAAAAAATGGTTTAGTTTTTGGTGTTAGGTCTATTTTGTTTTATTTATATTGTTTAATTATTAAGTGGTTAAGCTAGCTGTTTGGCTCAGGGTGATCCAACTTGCATGGATGTCTTCTCGGTGTAAGTGAGATGCTTGACTAACTCAGCCACGCCCTGGGCTTAATCCAAGTGCACCTTCCGGTACACTTACCGTGTTACGACTTGTCTCCCCTTGTCGGTGCTATTACATTAGGTATTTTTGGTGCGTTTTGACGGGGGAGAGTGACGGGCGGTGTGTACGCGTCTCAGAGCCGGGTTCAAAGGGACACTCTGTTTCCTTTTTACTACTAAATCCTCCTTCAAGCACTGTTTCATGGTGCATATTCGTAATATTCTATACTAGAAAATGTAGCCCATTTCTTCCCACTCCATGCGCTACACCTCGACCTGACGTATTGGGTTGTGCCCATTTTGCTTACTTTTATTACCTTCACAGGGTAAGCTGACGACGGCGGTATATAGGCTGGAGTAACTAGAAGTGGTGAGGTTAGACGGGGGTTATCGGTTCTAGAACAGGCTCCTCTAGGGGGGTCTGAGACACCGTCAGGTCCTTTGGGTTTCAAGCTGATGCTCGTAGTACCCTGGCGGGCATCTGATTGTAGTTGGATGCCTGGGTTTACGGCTGGGCATAGTGGGGTATCTAATCCCAGTTTGTTTCCTAGCTTTCGTGGGGTCAGATGAGTTTATTAAAGCTACTTTCGTGTTAGGGCTTCGGACACCTAGAAGCGTATGACGGCCAAGGGGCCATTTGGCTTTATTTTTATCTGTTCTTAACCACCCTTTACGCCGTTATATTGTCAACTGGGGCCTCTCGTCTAACCGCGGTGGCTGGCACGAGTTTTACCGGCCCTTTTAACACTAACTGAGTCAAGTTTTCACTTATGGCTCAATGTCTATCACTGCTGAATTCCCTTGGGGGTGTGGCTTGGCTAGGCGTCTTGGGCTAATGTTTGTGCCTGATGCCCGCTCCTCGTCCCCGGGCAGGGGATTGAGGGCATATTCACGGGGTTGCGGAGACTTGCATGTGTAAGTTGAGTTAGAGCTGACAGTAAGGTCGGGACCATGCCTTTGTGCATGCGGAGCTTCTTAGGGCCCATTTTAGCATCTTCAGTGCTATGCTTTATATTAAGCTACGCTAGCGCTAAATACATTAGAATATTTAGTGTCGGGCCACTTTTGTAAAGTTTTCGGTAGGGCTTGTTAGGTCAACAATAAATTGTTGTAATAAAAATGGTGACATAGGATATATATATATATATATATAACGTGGGATGCCAATTTACACCGCAACTCGTTGGCCAACACGCTCTTGAGTCTTCCTTGCTTTAGGGGTTTGACAAGGATAACAGGATTCGCTGAGCGTAGGGGGGTAGGGGGGTTTGTCGCGCAAAAACCAAAAGGGGGAGATATATAAGGATAAGTTGAAGAAAGGATGTATATGTTATGCACTTGAGTTAATAATATGTAATTCTTAAATTATGTCTTATAATAACTAACTTATATTATCACATACAAGGAAATTTGCTCAACTTGATTACATTTGTGCGGGGGGGGGGCTGGGGGGGGGGGGGGATGCACGTTGAGATGCAAGATGAAAAGGAAAAAAAAGGAGAACGTTATGCATATAAGAGAACGCTTGGCATGGTGGGTAACGAGACATATGTACTACACCATTAATCAAATGCCAGTATAATTATCCGAGGGTGGGATATTACAGTTATGTACCTGAAATAGGAACCAGATGCCAGTAATAGTTCATATTGTGCTACCCCCACAGTTAATGTCCCTGATTCTATCATGCAGAATGTGTCTTTATACAATTAGTTGGTGGTTTCTTACTACATTAATATTTTCTTAATACGATTTTAGCTGTATAATTCAAGGAAAAATCTGAGGTCAAATTTTTGGGGATTAATATATTACCCAAGTTAAAATAAAATTATTTCTGAGTTTTAATTTTATGCTTTATGTATACCTTAATATTTAGTACCTGCTTTATGTTTAAGATAATAAATTGGTGATAATACATATATGTATTAACACATATAATGTAATGTCATACATATTATCCACCACACCATAAAGGGATGGCCTATCCTCAGATAATAGTTTAGTTTAGAATTCTGGCTTTGGGAGCCAGGGGTGAGAGTTAAAATCTCTCTTTTCTGGGCGCTAGGGAGGAATTTAACCTCCGATCTTCGGATTACAAGACCGATGCTTTTAAATTAAGCTACTAGGGCAAGCTCATTGTAGTGCTTTGTTTTCTAACCACCCTGCTAGTGGCATAAAAATAAGGAATAGTGCGAAGTACAGAACGGACGCAATTTGTCCGATAATAATGAATGGGTGTTCTACTGGCATGCCTCCAATTCACGTTAAAATAAGTATATCTGCTACTAGGGTTCAAAACAGGAGCTGGGTGATTGGGCGGAATGTTAGTCCTCGTTGTTTCGAGGTGTGTAATAGTGGCACGATTATTAATACTAGGATAGAAAATAGTAGTGCAAGGACACCCCCAAGTTTGTTTGGGATTGATCGTAAAATGGCGTAGGCAAATAAGAAGTATCATTCTGGTTTAATATGTGGGGGTGTGACTAGCGGGTTGGCGGGGGTGAAGTTTTCTGGATCTCCCAGCAGGTTGGGTGAAAATAACGCCAGAAGTATTAGGGCTAGTAGTATGATAACAAAACCTAAGAGGTCCTTGTATGTGAAGTATGGGTGGAAGGAGATTTTGTCTGCGTCTGAGTTTAGTCCGACTGGGTTGTTTGATCCTGTTTCGTGTAAAAATAGTAGGTGGAGGACGGTTGCAGCGGCGACAATGAATGGTAATAGAAAATGGAATGCGAAGAATCGTGCCCACCCCCCCCCCCCCCTGTAGTGTTGCGTGTCTGACTGAGAAGCCGCCTCAGATTCATTGGACCAATATATCTCCCATGTATGGTACGGCAGATAGTAGGTTTGTAATTACTGTGGCACCTCAGAAAGATATTTGTCCTCATGGTAGAACATAACCGACGAAGGCTGTTATCATGACTAGTAGTAGGAGAACTACGCCGATGTTTCAAGTTTCCTTATAAAGGTATGAGCCATAATATAGGCCTCGGGCAATGTGTATATAAATGCAGATGAAAAAAAATGATGCTCCGTTAGCGTGGATGTTTCGGATTAGTCAGCCATAGTTGACGTCTCGGCAGATGTGGGCCACTGATGAAAATGCGGTTGAAATATCCGAGGTGTAGTGTATAGCTAGGAATAGACCGGTTAGAATTTGGGTAGCTAGGCATAGTCCTAGTAAAGATCCAAAGTTTCATCATACTGAGATGTTAGAGGGTGCTGGTAGGTCAACTAGTGCGCTGTTAGCGATTTTAATAAGGGGGTGCGTTTTTCGTAGGCTTGCCATTAAAGGTTCTTGTAGTTGAATAACAACGACGGCTCTTCAAGTCGTTGGTCTCGGTTAAAGTCTGAGTAAGAATTATGACCTATTTTATGTTTTTATTACTGATAGCTTTGGTCGTGGGCTTGGTTGCTGTTGCTTCTAATCCTACGCCTTATTTTGCTGCTCTTGGTTCGGTGGTTGCAGCCGGGGTTGGGTGCGGGATTTTGGCTGGCCATGGAGGTTCTTTTCTATCATTGGTTCTTTTCTTAATTTATTTAGGGGGAATGCTCGTGGTTTTCGCTTATTCGGCAGCCTTGGCTGCTGAGCCTTTTCCAGAGGCTTGGGGTAATCGTTCTGTGCTAGGCTATGTTGCGGTTTATTTGTTAGGGGTCAGCTTGGTGGCAGGGTTTTTTGAGGGGATTGATATGAGGGTTCATGGGTGGTTGTGGATGGGCTGAAGGAGTTTTCTGTTTTGCGCGGTGATATTAGTGGTGTGGCTATAATATATTCGTCTGGTGGGTTTATATTAGTTATTTGCGCCTGGGTACTATTTTTGACCCTACTTGTCGTCTTAGAGCTTACTCGTGGCTTAAGCCGTGGGGCCCTTCGTGCGGTTTAAAGGAGGATTGGGGTGATGGCTAAGATTAGGGTTAGGAGGAAGATGGTTAGGTATGTTTTGATTATTCCTCGTGTGATATTGTTTATGGTCTTTGCTATAATCGTTTGTGTTAGTGCTAGGCCTTTTGGTCCGACAGTTTCAAGCCATGTCTTGTCAAATTGGGTGGCGGCGGATTGTCCGAGGGTTAGTTTAAGTTTTGGAAGGAGTCGGTGAATGGTCATTGGGAAAAACCCTAGTATGTTCGAGAAGTGGTGTATGGAAATTATTGGGGTAATTTTTACTTGTTTGCTTGTTATATTAGCTAGTTCTGTGGCCACAAGTAGGCCTATAACTGTTACTGCAAGAGCTGCTAATTTTAGGGTGGGCGGTATCGTTATGATTGGTGTCTTTGTTGGCAGAAAGTTTTGTGTAATAATGAGTCCTGCAATAATACTTCCTCAGGCAAGCCGTTTAATAGAGTTGATTACTAGGGGGTTGTTTTCGTTAATAGGGGATAGGGGTAAAAATCGTGGGGTTCCTATAATTACAAAGTATACTAGCCGGAAGCTGTATACTGCGGTGAATGATGTGGCAATTAGTGTTAGGGTCAGGGCTCAGGCGTTTAGGTATGAGGTATTTAGGGCTTCAATAATTGCATCTTTTGAGAAGAATCCTGCCAGGAAGGGGGTCCCTGTTAGGGCGAGACTGCCAATTATAAAGTAAGTTGAGGTGGCAGGCATAATGTTGAATAGGCCCCCCATTTTTCGGATGTCTTGTTCATCGTTTAGACTGTGGATAATTGATCCGGAACACAAGAATAGTATGGCCTTGAAGAAGGCGTGGGTGCAAATATGAAGAAATGCTAGTTGTGGTTGGTTTAGTCCAATTGTAACTATCATTAGACCAAGTTGGCTTGATGTTGAAAAAGCTACAATTTTTTTGATATCATTTTGGGTTAAAGCACAGGTGGCTGTAAATAATGAGGTTAATGCTCCGAGGCAAAGGCAAACTGTTAGGGCTAGCTGGTTATCTTCTATAAGCGGATGAAGGCGGATTAGTAAGAAGATTCCTGCAACAACTATAGTGCTTGAGTGGAGTAGGGCAGATACTGGTGTAGGGCCCTCCATGGCGGACGGTAGCCATGGGTGGAGGCCAAACTGGGCTGATTTCCCTGTTGCCGCTAAGGTAAGTCCTAGAAGGGGGACTGTTATGTCAAAGTTTTTCGACAGGACAAAAATTTGTTGAATTTCTCAGGAGTTGAGGTTTATTGCAAGTCAAGCCATAGTTATAATTAGTCCGATGTCCCCGACGCGGTTGTAAATGACAGCTTGAAGAGCTGCTGTGTTGGCATCCGCTCGTCCGTGTCATCATCCGATTAATAGGAATGATATAATTCCCACTCCTTCTCAGCCGATAAATAATTGGAACATATTGTTGGCCGTAACTAAGATGATCATGGCTACTAGGAAAGTAAGCAAGTATTTGAAGAACCGGTCAATGTTGGGGTCAGAGTGTATGTACCATAGTGCAAATTCTAGAATTGATCAGGTAACGTACAGGGCAATTGGGACGAAGATTAAGGAGTAGTGGTCAAATTTAAAGCTAATATTGATGTCAAATGCTTGGGTATTTATTCACTGTCAATTTGTGACGATGCCCTCTGTTTTCAGGTTTAGGAAGATCATAAGAGGTAGTAGGCTGACGAAGAATGCGGAGCTAACAGCAACTTTAGTTATTTTTGCTATGTTGAGGTTTAGTTGATTAGGGTTTAGCGTAGTAAATAGGGGGTATACCAAAATAAAGAAGATTAGAAAGAGTGATGAGTGTATAATTAATGTCATTTTAGCTTTCACTTGGATTTGCACCAAGAGTTTTTGGTTCCTAAGACCAGTGGATGAGCTGTTATCCTTTGAAAGCGCAAGGAACCGGGATTTTAACCGCGGAGGGTAAGAATTAGGCAGTGCTTTATTTTTCGTTCTTCCTTGGTGCGTAAGGAGCGTTTTAACTCCTGTCTTGAATACAATCTAATCTTTTGGTTAAGATCCTGGTTTCTGTCAGACTGGAGCTACAGCAGCGTGCAGATCCTGGTTTCTGTCAGACTGGAGCTTCAGCAGCGTGCAGATCCTGGTTTCTGTCAGACTGCAGCTACAGAAAGCGTGCGCTACGATCCGGTTTCGTCAGACTGGAGCTTAGCAGCGTGCCGATCCTGGTTTCTGTCAGAAGATGGAACATAACAGAAGAGTGCAGATCATGGTTTCGTCAGACTGGAGCTACCGGCTCTGCAGATCCTGGTTTCTGCAGACTGGAGCGACAGCAAGCGTGAGATCCTGGTTCTGTCAGACTGGTATCTACAGCAGCGTGCAGCCTGGTTTCTGTCGACGGGAGTACAGCAGCGAGGAAAGATCCTGGTTTCTGTCAGACTGGAGTACAGGCAGCGTGCCAGATCCTGGGTTTCTGCGAATGGGCCCAGCATGAGTGCAGATCCTGGTTTCTGTCAGGACTGGCGCTACCGCAGGCGTGCAGGATCCTGCGTTTCTGGGTCGAAATCTGGAGCGACAGCAGCCGGAACAGACTTTCCAGGGTTTCTGCAGATGGAGCTAACAGCAGCGTGCAGATCTTTTCGTCAGAAATGGAGCTAGCCAGCGTGCAGATCCTGGATTTCTGTCGAACTGAGTAGCCGCAGCGTGGCAGTCATGGTTTCATGTCAGACTGGGGATAGCTCAAAGGACAAGACGTGCAGAGTCCACTAGGTTTCTGTCAGACTGGAGCGTCTAGCAGCGTGAAGATCCTGGTTCTGTCAGAATGGAGCTACAGCAGATGCAGAATCCTGGTTTATGTCGGACTGGAGCTACATGCAGCGTGCAGATCCTGGTTTCTGTCAGACTGGAGCTACAGCAGCGGGCAGATCCTGGTTTCTGTCAGACTGGAGCTACAGCAGCATGCAGATCCTGGTTTCTGTCAGACTGGAGCTACAGCAGCGTGCAGATCCTGGTTTCTGTCAGACTGGAGCTACAGCAGCATGCAGATCCTGGTTTCTGTCAGACTGGAGCTACAGCAGCGTGCAGATCCTGGTTTCTGTCAGACTGGAGCTACAGCAGCGTGCAGATCCTGGTTTCTGTCAGACTGGAGCTACAGCAGCATGCAGATCCTGGTTTCTGTCAGACTGGAGCTTCAGCAGCGTGCAGATCCTGGTTTCTGTCAGACTGGAGCTACAGCAGCGTGCAGATCCTGGTTTCTGTCAGACTGGAGCTTCAGCAGCGTGCAGATCCTGGTTTCTGTCAGACTGTAGCTACAGCAGCTTGCAGATCCGGGTTATCGGATCAGACTGGAAGCTACAAGACGCAGTGCAGATCCTGGTTTCTGTCAGACTGGAGCTACAGTAGCGTGCAGTGCTTAGCTCGCTCACATAATCTACCATATATCTGTAATAACGGGAAACATGTCGTTTTTATGACATAACATGTCGTTATTAGGAGAAAATATGTCCTTAAAACGAGAAAAGATGTCGTTTTAACGAGAAAAGAAAAGATGTTACGACATAACATCTCGTTATTACAACATAACTGAGTGGAAAAAATATATGTGTGTGGCAGCAATGCGTCACCGTAGAAAGGTTTTTGGTAAAGTTTTTATTTTTTTTAATACATTTTAGTCTCGTCTTATTTCGCCAATGAATTTGCATGTTGATATAGTCATAGTTATCTTTTATTGACCTTATTGTCGTCTCGTCATCGTCTTGTTTTAGTCATGGGAAAAAAGCTAGTCAATGAACATTTTTCGTCTTAGTTTTCGTTAACGAAATTAACACTAGTCTCCATTTTGCTTATGTGTAAAAACAAACAAACACCCTCCCCCACCTCACGTCTTGCGCGGTAAAAGGCCTACACAAGGGGACCTAATATTGGACGTTCGGCGCTATGCTTCAATTTGAAATATTCGATATTCATGAGATTTTTACATCGTCGTCAAATTTGTATTGCCAAAGCAACTGCAGCTGGACTGCTTACAAATAGTACACACATGTATTAACAGAAAGAAAAATAATAATAATAATAATAAAAAAAAAAGTATTAAGCCGTAGTGCAAATGGAGTTACTATGTATGGAGGTATATAAGCTAGACATACAAATAAAATCAAGGGATAGACCTATTACGAAGCAGAAATACATCTAAGTAATATAATAGAGTAATTAGGCCTAATATAATGTAGCTTTGCTGGAAACATCAGATCAGGGCAGGTTGAGTGTTTTATTTTCTGTGGTGACAGGCAGACACATATTGAGCAGCAATCACACAGCAGTTCTTTTGTTCTCCTAACAGATACGCCACTTTCTCTTGGTCTGAGAGAGTTTGAAATGTCTGATGGATCTGCTGTACTTTATCACATAACACTGTCCGTATATCTGTGTATTTTGGGCATGCTGTTAGGAAGTGCAGCTCTGTTTCCATCTGATTCAGATCACAGTGTGAACACAGTCTCTGCTCCGGTGGCAGCCATGTTTTTCTGTGTCTGCCCGTCTCTATCATCAGCTTGTGTCCGCTGGGTCTGTATCTGGTCAACGTGCTTCTCAGTTTCTTATCTGACACTGTGTACAGATACTCTGCCGTACTGTACTCTCTCTTTAGGGCCAGATAGCATTGCACTTTACTCTGCTGCTGTGTTTGGGTTTGCCAGTGAGTGATGTAATTCTGTTTGATTTGTGCAGTAATCTGACTGATTCTGATGCTGTGATGCAGAGCAGCATTAGATGTTAGTGAAGCATCAGGACTGAAGCTCTGGATCAGATGAGGGAGGGGCTTGCTTTCTTTGCTCATCTCTTGGTATTGCAGGGCTTTATAATGATATGATTGGGGGTCACTGAGCTTCAGATGTTTCCAGAATTTAATTGCCCTTTTTTGTATCTTTATGATTAAAGGATATTTGCCTAATTCTGCCCTGCACGTGTAGTTGTTGTGTGACCGGTGCACGGTGATTTTTACAGAGTTCTGCAGCAGGGTCTCAACGGAGTTTTTTACAATTGGGGAAATATTGATTTGGATTTGTCAGGGACCCCAACCTCACTGCCATAAGGGCATGGCTCAATTATGATTCTAATAATTTCAGCAATTCTAATAGGAGCTCTACAGGACATTGCTGTTTGATGGCGTATGTGTGAAGGCCCTGGTGACTTATCTCTCAGTTCATTCAACAGCATGATAAATTTCCTGTCTTTCCCTCTCTCTCGCTCTCGCTCGCGCACGCACACAGATGCGCAAAACTCCGCATTTGAACAGTCAATAGCAATACTTAAACTAATAACAAAACATACAGTAGCCGATTCAGAAGCGCCAGATTGTCATAGCAAAGTCAGATTTACCTCCTCTCCTAGGTTCACTAAACGCTCGTCCATAAAATGCATTGCTGTTCTAAAGATTCCTAAATGCATCTACTTCTGGAAGGCCAAATAAAGGGCTTTTGCTTTCGCCTAGAAACACACAGCGTCTCCCTGACATTGCTGCTTCAACACTAACTGCAGTTACAGAAACCACGCCTTCTTTCTCTGCGTGAACATTTGAGCGGCGTTATGCAAATATTCCCACATAGTGAGGTAGATATGTGGGGCGTGTTAGAACGAGCCATTTTAGTAGGGTGTGGACGAGTCTTAACTTTTAAATAGATTATCTCTTTGGGTTTGTGACTTTAGTCGTTGCAACTTCAGGGATCTATCTATGCACAATCAGCTTGTAACACTCAAAGAGAAAGGAAAACTTGAAATCAAATGACCCCTTTAAATACAATGTAAATAAATAAATAAAGTTACCTAAGATTGACCAGTGCAGATTTGGAATATTTTATATATGTATTACTAGATTCAGTCTTTAAAAAATAAATGAAGTTATTTTTGGAAGAATTTTGGAAGCAAATAGCAACCATTCGGTGGAATGTCTCTTAACTATTACACCTTGTGTGATTTTCACTGAAATATTTGACTTTTCTCGTTTTTCTCTTCTAATCCTAACCCACGAAGACTGTTGGTGTTGATCGAATACCATGCAAGTCTATAATTATAAGTTATTTTTCATTTATTTGTGCAGATCGGCTTTTTAAAAGAAAAACAAATCAGCGCACATTATAAGTTATTTCCCCCGCATTATGTCCCCTCCTCTCGCCGCTCCACTCTCCAGTCCAGCGGGGGGCGCTAACACACACACGCTTGTTTGCCAAACACCAGTGAACCTCAGAAGAAGAAGATTACTTTCACCGCTCTCTCTGTTTTGTTTTGTTGTGGCGCTGTTTTAATACGATCTGTTAGAGATGTTGTTTCTGTAAATAGAAAAATACAGTTTTTGGATCAGATCAGTAAGTACCTGTAATATCCTGATCCTCACAGTCGTGACTAAGTTTTGAAGCAAACAGGAATATCTGGAGGAGTATCATCTAAACTGAGATCTGCTGCTGTGAAGATGATGTTTGTTAAAGAGGAGAGAGTCGAGGACACGATTGAACCAGAAACCTGGAGAATAAAACACGAGGAACCAGGAACCTGCAGAATAAAACACGAGGAACAAGAAAACCGGAGAATAAAACACGAGGAACCAGAAACCAGAAACCGCCGAATAAAACCATAGAGGAACAAGAACCAGAAACCCGAAGAATAAAAGAATTAAACACGAGGAACCAGAAACCTGGAGTATAAAACACGAGGAACCAGAACCCTGAAGAATAAAACACGAGGAACCAGAAACCTGCAGAATAAAACAGGAGGGGATCCGAACCTAGAACATGCAGCATAAAAACGAGGAACCCGAAACCCAGATAACACAACACGAGGAGGAACCAGAACCCTCCTGCAGAATCAACCGAGGATCCAGAACCCCAATCTAAAACAAAACACGGGAACCAAGAAACCTGCAGGAATAAAACACGAGGATCCAGAACCCGGAGAAATAAACCATGATAAAAAAGGAGGGTTTTGGGTTATCTTTATCATAATTAAGAGGTTTGTGGTATTTTAACAAAACTTTAGATGAAATGATGTCACAGATCCTTAGGGGTCATATTATGCTTTTTCACTTTTTTAATTTTAGTCAGTGTTGTAGTGTGTATGTTTGGGCATAAAAAAGATCTAGAAAGTTAAAAATCTCAAAGTCCACTCCGAAGGGAGATATTTAGTTTTTTTTTTTTAAATCCCTTTTCAAGAACTACAACGAAACGGCTCGTTTGGACTACAGCGTTGGTTTTCAGGGTTTTGTGATGTCACAAAGCGGCCAATTAGAATATCATTAAAATAATTCCCACCTACGGAAATTCTAATGGTTGGGGGGTGGGGAGGGGCGAGGTCGTGGTTAGAGCGTTTGGTTGAGGTCATCAGACGAGACGACGAAGAAGAAGTGCTGCTGAAGAGTTAGTGCATCAGAGAAAACCAAAAAGAAGAGCTGCTGTGCTGTAGCCTCAAACTTTTGGCATGTCTAGACCCATTATACAAGTACATCACGACGTAGCTGGGCGCCGCGGACAGGTGCCGAACGGTGCTGCCGTTGTGCCTACACTCATAGAAAATAATGCGAATTTTAAAGACGTGGAGCAACGCTGTGCTTCTCGTCCGGTTTGCGACCGCCTGAAACACTGTTTTTTTTCACCTCCGTGCCCAAACGTCTTTGTTTGGGCTTCTGAAAGCGGATGATGTCAGGAAACAGTGGATGCAATTTATTTTTTAACTCTGTTCCTGAGCATTATAACCCCAATTTGATATTGTGTGCTGCGCATTTTACTGAGGACAGCTTCCAAAACACGAGGGAGTACAGTGCCGGATTAGCCAAAAGCTTTTGTTGAAAGACGGAGCAAATCACAACACATTTGTTTTTTCGAAGGCGGAACCGTCAGCAAAGCCGGAACTAATCGAGCCGTTTGTGCCTGCCTGGGGAGAGAGGTGTTGTAATAATGTAAAATATGTGAAAAACTATGTGTTTTTCGAACAACCTAGTTATGAGAGTCTGTTCTAGTACACCCCAAAACAAAATCAAGACTTTGTAAAAGAGTATAATAGGACAATGTAAATGTAAAAAAAACCAGACTTGTATCTATAGCAATGCGACTAAACTGACAACAGAAGATAAATCCTTTTAAGAATATTTTCGCTTTTTTTGGAATCATAAAACGGTGTAGAAATACAGATTCACCTGTTCAAACCCTCTACGGAACCTGGCAATAGAATCGCCAATGGATAGGTTTATCTGTATAGTTTATTTGCCAATAACTTTACTATAATATATATATATATATATATTTATTATTTAGGCATTTAGCAGGGACACTTTTGCTCCAAAGCGCCTACAAAGAGGACAATAAAAGCAGTCAAAACTAACAAAGAGCAACAATATATAAGTGCAAATGACAAGTCTCGGTTAGTCTAACGCAGTACACATAGCAAAGGGCTATATAGAATATAATATCTATTATACACAACATATACACACACACCCACAAAGAAAAACAAGTAGATAGAATAGAAAATATTGAAAGCTAGTGTTTGTTTTTTGTTTTTAAATAAAAGAAGATAAATATAGATAAAGTAGAATAAAAATAAAAATAGAAAGTGCTAGAGTTAGAGGCTCAAATAAAAATGGAAGAGATGTGTTTTAGCCGATTATTGAAGATGGCTAAGGACTCAGCTGCACAGACTGTGTTGGGCAGGTCATTCCACCAGGAGGGAGTTTTTCCCCCCCCAATACGGTTAATGAAAAAGTAGTGAAGGATTTGTGCTCTTGAGCATAAAAGCCCCCACATAATACACCGTTTTCACTTGCAGAACTCAAGCTTCTAGAGGGCACATAAGTCTTAAGTAATTAATTTAGGTAAAGGGGTGGAGAGCCAGTGGTGGTTTTGTAGGCAAAATGCCTTGAATTTTATGCGAGCAGCTACTGGTAGCCAGTGCAAACTGATGAACAGAGATGTGACATGCGTTCTTTTCGGCTCATTAAAAATTAATCTTGCAGCGGCATTTTGGATTAATTGTAGAGGTTTGATAGAAGTGGCTGGCAGACCTGCCAAGAGAGCATTGCAATAATCCACCTGGATGGAACAAGAGCTTGAACAAGGAGTTGAGAATCATGTTCCGAAAGAAAGGCATGATCTTCTTGATGTTAAATAAAGCAAACCTGCAGGACCGGGCAGTTTTAGCAATATGGTCTGAGAAATTCAGCATATCATCAATCACAACTCCAAGGTTTATAGCTGATTTTGAAGGAGTTATGGTTGATGAGCACAACTGGATGGTGAAATTTTGATAAAGCGATGGGTTTGTTGAAACCACAAGCAGTTCA